>APFE030164068.1:87828-121579 GCA_000404065.3 Pinus taeda
TATATATATAGATATTGCATTGAATGTTTTTACAGGTTCCGACCAGGGTATCCATAGGAAGATCCTTGAAATGATAAAATACTTCACTCTTCTTAGATGACAAAACCATCCTCATCTATTACAGACTTTTCACTTTAGGGGGCAATCTGTTGCACAAAAATTGTCACTTTGACATTCTGCAATCAATGTGAGTCTATCACCACTCATACTTACCTCCTTTGCAAGCCTTAAACCTCAATTCTTCATATCAAGCCTTGAAAATAAGAGAAAGACCTTAAAAAGCTTTAAAATTTTGGTTTCGCACTTTCTCTTAGCATTACCTGCGGTTTTGTACCTATTGGTCATGTCCCCTGTGCACCTGACTGCTCTGTATCTGTGTTATGGGTGCGAACCCCTATAAAAATTAAAAAGGCACAAGTACATTCTTAAAAACTCACTTTGAGTCATTTCTAGAAGCTTCTGGAGGGAATATTGAGCTAGCAAGTTTGCTCCTTGAGGGTTCATGCATCTCATACCTTAAGGAGCTAACCCCTTGATGTGAGGAGCTTATCCCTTTGAAGAAGGACTCTATCCCTTCAATGGTGGACCTGTAACCTCGTTCCTTTGCACTATAAAATGAAGCATTGGGCTGGTTACTTGGGAAGTTGAAAGTTGAATATTTTTTAGGGTAAATGCTGCTAGAACTTAGTCTTCCTAATTGAGCTTTTGAAAGGAGACATTACATACCTTTTGATCTCATTTGGAAGAGAGTGAGGCTTGTCAAAGTAGAGGAGATTCCTTTTTGGACCCTGGGAAGAGCTTGTACAACATCAAGGCACCAAGGTTGTAAAGTTCTTCTATTTCAAAGTTAATACAATCAAGTTTATTTTTCTCAATAAGTTGTGTTTTATGGTTTATTTCATGGATTCCTTGATCACCATGATGAAAATGATTTATTATATTAGCTATGCAGGTGTTATTTGATGTGTGCTTCTTTGTGATTGCAGGTTCTTAAAAGAAACTTTTGGAGCTATTGGAGCATGGCTACCACAAACTAGCGTTGGACTTAAGGTAGGGTCTAAAACACCTCTTTAGTTTTTATTAATGAATCACAATATGCTTAGAGAAAGGTAGATTTGCTTTTCCTGCTTGTTGCTAGATATCAGTTGATACTAGGGAGATCAGTGTTGTCTGCAAGAATGATTTATCCGACCAGCACTTTGGAACTATCCCCCCGTACTCATTCAACCATTCGTTATCGTTTGTTTTCAGACATGGAACCCGAAGGCGATGCTCCAGTTACATCTCTGGATGAGTTTGAAGTTTCTACTCCACATATTATTGATGGGGAAGAATTTCATTTCCTCCAGATGTTTTCCCCTTTTCAGGGGGTATTCCCACCAGTTTTCCACCCAACTATGTGTCTTTGGCACAGTGGGTTTCAAGGACACCTAGTGCCTCATCACTCTACCATAACCCTATTTGGGCGTTAGGTGCCATGCCTGTTTCATGTCCACTGATTATGAACATGACTTCCCAACATGCTGTTACCTTAGTCCTGGTGCAACCCTCCATTCCGGTTACCCTTGTATCGTCAATCCCAGTTACCCATTATGCACAACCGACAGTTTCAAAGAATGTCTTTGTCTATTCCTCCATCTATCTAGTCAGTGGCCAAGCTATGCCACCGTCTAGGGGGAAGAACCTGAATGTTTCTATGGTGTCAGGTGCCACTAACGTGAGCATCTCACAAGCTCACATGGTGTGTATAAACTAGCCTTCTTCTAGTATCATTCATAACCCTGCTGATCCTATTGGATCAAGCAATATCCAGTACCAATAGGTTTAGAATCCTGTTGGTCCATCTGGATCAAGAAATTTTCAGTATCAGCATCCCTATGGGGCTCAGGTCCAATACCAAAATCCCTACATTCCATATGGTTCTCAAGGAATGGTTAATCAACCTTACAGCCTCCAATCTAGGCAGTACATCCAGCTTGGCTATGGCTAGATTCAATTCACCAATTTCCTGGGCACTGTTCAAGTAACCTTGCAACAACAAGGAAAATTTCTTCAACAACAAGGGAAACATTTTCTGTAGCAAGGGGTCTCCATGCAACTGCAAGGGAAAATTATCCTGTAGCAAGGTCAACTACAAGAACCTCAAGGTAAACCCTTGCAACAGTTGTAGCAAGCCATCCAGCAGCATATGCAATATGCTCTGCACACCTCTCAGCCAATCTCCTCGTAGGGCCAACCTCTACAGCTCTAGGGACAAATTTTGTAACTGCAAGGTCAAGTCCTACAACAACAAAACCAACTAGGGCAGAAACAACCCTTTTATACATATCAACAAGGTCAACCCTTGCAGGGGCAGGGTCAAGGTCAGGTCCTGCAGTAGTAGGCTCAAAATCCTCATGTCTTAGGTCAATAGGTTCATAATCCTGCCAGCCAACAGCAACAAGCAGGGAATCCGTATGTCCAAGGGAAACAAGTGTATTAACATTATGCCCAAGGAAAACAGGTCCAAAACCTTGTTGTTCAAGGACAACAGGTTCATCACCCATATGTTCAAGGACAACAGGTCCCATATCCGTATGTTTAAGGTCAACAGGCTCAATAGCCTTTTAACCTGTACATTGCTTATTAGCAACCTATGGCTAGACAATTACAAGGTATCCAAGTCAAAATAATCCCTATGGTCAAGGTAATATGCAATCGAGGTAGCCTCAAATGCCATAGGGCCAAAATCCCCCATTGTGGGGCAAAAATCCTTACCAATAGGGATGGGCTCCTCCCTATGGGCCCGATTTTCGACCTCTCATGCCTTTAACACCTAGTTGCCTTTCTTGGCTACACTCAAGTTGCCAGATGTATCTTGCCTTACGAATGATCTGATATTTCATTTGCCATACTGGTCTCCGGTGCCATACAAGATAGCAAACGATTGTCTAAAGTTTGATGGGAATGCTAAAGAAGATCCTCAGGCCCATGTGATGACATATCACCTTTGGTGCTCGTTGAACTTGTATGTGGATGACTCCATTTGTCTCCGTCCTTTCCAATGGACCCTCATGGGTGCTGGAGCGAAGTGGTACATCAAGCTACCTCGAAGTACTTACCATGATTTTAACTCTTTAGCCATGGCTTTCCTCACACATTTTCATTTACCGGTTTGCTATGAAACTGGCACCTATTTTCTTACATCGCTTGAGCAAGATACTACGACACACATCTCTAATCACATACATGAATGGAGATGTAGACGTCACCTAATCAAATTCGAGATTGTTGATCAGTTGCTCACTGAATGGTTCACCAAATTGTTCATGGCCCCAATTGCTCATGATATAACTATGGGTGGATGCATTATTGAAGAGCAGGCCATCGCTCATGCCGAGTACTTGGATCTAGTTTACTCTTAGTCTGACACCTTGTATGAACTAGTACCCAATGCTCCAAGGCCATCATCTGACCCTGCAGCATCAAAGTCACCAACTATACCTCTCGTTGATGAGTTATTGGTTCATTATCCCAGACCCCTACTAAAACTTCTTACAAACAAAAGTTGGTCTCAAATTATATTCCTAATAGTTCATCCTAGAATCCACCTGGCCTTGGCAAAACCTCAGAGGTCCACACTATCTAGTCTACTGCAGTGGACAAATCCTCAATAGGAAAGAAGAAATGCGAAGGAAAAGCTAAAGTCGATGCCTCGAAATAGGGTCCTCCCAAATTGTCTTCTGGCGAATATTCGCAACGGAAACCTAAGTATCCCTACCTAATTTGTGAGGAAGATCATTGAGCTAAGGATTGTCCCTAATGATCCAAATTTAGTTTCCTTCTCAAAGGGACCCCTGCTATCCTCAAAGATCCCTTTCCATCTCAGCAAACCCAAATGGTAGACCAACCCCAATCTGCTTCCTTCGAAACTCAAATGTTCATGATGAGTACGCCTATTAATGTGGCTACTAGATTTAAAGACTATTAAATTCCTGCTTCAATAGTTGGGAAAGAGAAAGAAGCCATACCTTCTTCTTCTACCTCGAGTTCTGGTCCTCTTCATCTTGAGCGTCCTACCCCTGATTCTGCTATGAGGCCACCCTGTGTTGCGGAAATCCTCATATAATCCCAATGCCTGAGCTGCTTAGCACTATAATATTGTTGAGGATTTGGCTCAAGCACCATCAACAATGTCGGCTCTCGAGGTACTCCAAAGCTACCCATCACAATGTAAATCTTTGTTGTTAGCTATCAGCGGCATCGATTATATGATATGTAACCCTTGTTCGGCTGGGGGCCATAGCTATATTATCATCCCTATGTATTATTTCACTAAATGGGCTGAAGCGATGCCTACATACTCTGCAAATGCTAAGATAATGGCTTAATTCCTTTTTAGGCATGTTATTTCCAGGTCCAGCGTACCCCAAGCCATTGTCACAGACCATGGCTCCCATTTGAGATATTATATGATGGCCGAGCTGACATTTGCATTGGCCTTGCACCACGATGCCTCGACCCCATATTACCCTCAAGCCAGTGGCCAAGTTGAAGCTGTGAACAAAGTCTTGGTCACAATGCTTTAGTGTACTATTGGGATGCACAAGTCAAATTGGCATCTCATGCTCTTTTAAGCTTTATGGCCCTACTGAACCTCAACCAAAGAAACAACCAGTTTAACACCATTCCAGCTGGTTTATGGTCTAGAAGCAACATTCCTCGATCCAATGTGATATTCCTTCACTCAAGTTAGCTATTGAACTCCTCCCTGAAACATCACCTTAAGAGGAACACCTCTTATATTTAGAATGACTTGATGAGACTCACCATCTAGTTGCCTTGGTCATCGAAGCACAAAATAAATGGGTCAAATCCCATTTCTATTAGTCAGTCTCCCCTTACATGTTCTATGAGGATGATTTGGTCTTACTATATGACCAAGATAATGATAAGCTGGAGGCAGGAAAGTTCAAAGCTATGTGGCATGGGCCCTACAACATGAAATGCATTTTGTAGAAAGGAGCCCGTGAGCTTATTGATTATGAAGGAAACCCTCTCGATAAGCCCTGAAATGAGCTTTACCTCAAGAAGTACTATTCTTAGGTCATCTTGAATGGTTACTTATATACATTAGCGTGTTATTATTTTTTGTGCAGTGTGGCTCTGTGTGATAGTTTTCAAACAACTTTCCTATTTACTATGCTTTTCTTGCTTTGCAGATGTCTGTGACTCCCCACATTGGTTTCACTGATAGTGCTTGTTGTAGTACCCGAAACCTATCACTCGCGGCATGGTCTATTTATGACCCTAACAGGAGTTGATTGACCTTCAAGGTATTTGTGTAGATCGCACAACCAACAACATTGCTTAATACAACGCATCATCAAACTGTTGTCAGAAGCCATCACTCTGGGAATCAGAGAATTGGTTATCAACCTGGATTCATAGCTTGTCGTCCTTCAACTCAATGAGCAATATTCCATTAGAAACCCTAAAACATTGAGAATCTATCTATGTATCTCTATTTAGAAGGCATTTTGATTATGTTACATAGCATCATATTCCTAGATGCATGAATACATTGACAGATGCATTAGCTAATCATGTGTTGGATAGATATTTACAAAACATGTAAAATATAAGACAAACCATTTGTACCATAGTAGACAATAAAATACAACAGATATATATATATATATATATATATATATATATAATGTTTGATACATCAGAACCCCAAAAAATAATATGTGTGTCTAAAATAACATCAGTGGCTCACAGGCCTCATATATCCATGGCACACAAGCCTCAAAAAATATGTAAGTGCTGGACCTAGGAACTAATCAACATGGTGATCATGGTAGCATGATACTTCTCGTGCAATATGAGTTATAAATCGGCGGATCTGCTCAAAGACTCCCACCATGTGTCTCTGGTACTGACGAGGAATGTATCCTACCCGATCATACTCTGGGATACCATGAGTCAACCCTTCAAGGTTCCTCACAATCTCCTCCTCATTGTCACTCCCTTCATAATAAGGGGCGACAACATCAATGGGGCGAGGGACGCACCTGGCTATTAGGGGCATCCTAATAGGCAGCTCTGGTCCAACGTTTGCATTAACAAGAGAAATGTTATAAGCACATATATACCAAAACAATTAAAAAATCCCATAATTAAAAATTTTGGTTTTTTACCTTCATCATCAAAGTCCTCTCCATTTGGTAAGGGCATATCTAGTTCTCCATGGAAATCAGTTCCGCTATATGGCCAATCCTCCATGATGATCTTCTGTTGTCGTAGCCATGAAAAGAATGTAGGTTGGTATGACATATGCTAATCCCTAGTGATCCTGGGTATCAAACAGCTCTAGTGGGCCATCCGTGGATCACATGGCATAGGAGGATCTACCTCAGTTAGCTAATACTGGAACAGTGGTACTCAGTCTAGGAAGAAGGTCACAAGCACTGATCCGAAGCCAAATTTCTTCAGATTCCCCACCTTGGATTTGGATAATTGGCGCTTGAAGTTCATGGCCTTTGCCCAATTGAAGATCGTAGGCAATGTGCAGTCAATAGCATAAAGGAACTTCGACTTGTTAGTCTCATTTTCCACGAGGGACCCCGCCATTTTGTTGGTGGTCAACATAAGCACCCTTAGTGTCAGATCTCGAACACTAGAAATCTCTATCTTCTCATTCTTGGATTTCAGGGCCTCAGGGCACTGTTTGGCAAGCAAGGAAGATATGCTTGCCCCAATCGATCGTGACCCATACAAGTTCACTGGTTCCCCTCTGTGGGATAGCTCAATGATGATGTATATATCTGAAGTTTCCAACTCTAGCTCCTGGTCGCCAATGACAAAAATATCCCAATTAATGTCCCAAAGACTAATTAGGTACCAAAGCAACTTGGGTTGGGCCCACATCCCTGGCATGAGAAATAATTTGAGGAGCCCACAAGCCCTCAAAGCCTCAAGGCAATTTGGGTCATTCATTTCCTGGGTGTCAATATCTTCATGTTCTCGTTCTTTCCAGTCCACCATTTTCAACGATTCTTTCTTGCAAAAGCCATTAATTTGAGTCAACAATCATCATTGGCCATAAAATTTAAGTTTAAACTGTCAATTTTTGAGAAAATAAGGTTTTCCCCTATCCACGACAGTGATGCACCTATTTTAAAAATAGTTGTGCCGATCAGCATGGATGGCTTTGTTAATCACCCTCGGCTAGCATGATTCCGCACTCGGAAATTGTGCCTACCAAGGGCGATTTTTTTTTCAAAAACTTCCTCAAAAATATAAAAAAATGGCTAAAAGCATAAATAAAGAACATGAAAATGGAGCTCAGGGCTTTGGTTATTACCTAGAACTTGTTGCTCGTCAATTGACCTCCTGCATCTCGTGAAATATGCTCTAGAACAATTAGGGCAAAAGTGAGTAAAAAGTCTCCACAATAAAGGTAAAATGGTAAATGGTAAAAATATATTTACTTTTCCCCTTTTATTCAATTTTTCATGAAAATATCAATTTTTTGTAAATATTTTGACCTATTTTGCCTCAATAACTCGATAATACACTTTACCTTACTTGTGTAGTGATAGGGATGGATGTTTGACGATGATGACGACTCACGTTTCAACTGTTTCCTCGACTCGTTAAACTCATATGAAAATATTACTGAGTGTTTTTCCCTTTGGACTTGTAAAATAAAGTAAAATGGAGGTTCAACTTTCATCTCTTTTCCGATGCTTTAAAAATGAAGATATGGTGGAGCCCTTTTCATCTCGAGCTCATTAACAGATGTGAAATGTTGTGCGCCTAGTATAAGTTTACCCCATTTTCAGGTTGGGAGGCACTATTTACGAAAAGGGTACTCCTTGACTGAAATGGTCAAGCGGTTCTCTCAAGTATCTTTTTCTACCTTCTCGAGCTTGAGAGACACAAACGTATGAAAAGGGACCATGTGGAGTTTCCTTTTACGTGTCTTTTCCAAACTCTCTAAACATGAAAAAATACCGAGTTACACCTTTTTTGGACTTGTTAAACTATTAAACGACATCAGGTTTGTCACCATGACAAACATGAGCTTCTCTTTCCTATGACATGTTAAACTTGCTAGGTCGGATTCATCCAAAGGATGAACTTACAGTGAAAGCATATGATATCCCCTTTAAGCTTGTGATTAAAAAACAATTGGGGTACCTACCAGAAATGGTGGGGGAAAAATTGGAAATCTACCAGTTGTGTCTGCAACTCACTCTTAAATATGACAATCTTAGTTTCATATTAGGTTGGGAAATTTTCCTTTGTATTGTTGACCTTCCTAGGTTTGGGTTGTTCATTTTTGCCTTCCATTTTATCTCTGCCATGTCATCATGACCACCAAACCCATGGATCCAAAAGCTTCCAACTTCTAGTTGTGTCGCCAACATGTTCAAGAGTTGTTCTTCTGCAGTGACACTTACCTATGTTTCTTTGTATCCTCCAATATCATTTTGCATCCTTTCATCTCACGTCAATGATGTCTTAAGCATTATGGCCCTCCTTCGACATGGTCACTTTTCATTGACTTCAACTCATTATCCGAGAAGTTTACCGAGAGACTCCTTTCCGATACCTTAGAGCTTGCATGCCCTAATGGAAAGTTCTTCACACTTGATGATAAGTTCACATCATTGGCTTTTGGTCGAGTGATTGCACGGGTGTTCGACTTCAATTCCTCTATTCACATTCTATGGATTGTGTTGATACTACCTTGAGGACCATCATCATTATTGGTGGTTTCTCTCACACTTCTTAACAGTTTACATCATTGACTAGTAATCAAGTGACTTTCTAGCATGTTCGGCATCAACACATCTATTCACATGTTATAATTTGTACTTTGATCAGATCGTGTTGGAGCTTAAGACCTTGGAATTAGATCACAAAAGTCCAGGTTATGAAGTGTTGTGACATGGTTATGATGATATGCATGTATTTGTCATATGGCTAGCTATGACTAGACCATGAGTTATCATATGCGATCCTTCTCATTATTGGATGGTTGTGAGAATACCTTGGTTTCATTATGATCCTCTTTGACGGATGGTTGTGCCCTTACCTGGAACCATTTACATGATCATTCTCTAGATGGCTGCATCCATACCATGATTCATGTATCATTTGACAAAGATCTCAGTTTATGTATATGTATTTGTACTTGCTTGCAGGTTTTTTTATGGTAGATTGGTTCCCTGCGCTGATTTATAAAGCATTTCATCCCTCACTCTAGCTCGGACTTCACGCTTTAGGGGGCATCTGTTACACAACATTTTTCTACTTTCCTTGTACTCCCTATTCCTTGATCCTGGAGGACCTCTACAGTGAACCCCACATGCTTTTCCTTCATGAAGAAACTCTCATTGTGTCCCTCTTGATGAGCATATCAATTCCCTTTTGCACCATTTCCCTTGAAACTTTTGTCTTTCCTAGTTTACAAGGCCAGTGCTAATGACCTTTGTATCCCCATGCTGATGTGTAGAGATTAGCACTATTCCTCATGCCAACTGGAGCGACTGAGCTATGTTCCAGTTGCTCCAGTCCTGTTTTGGAAAGTTTTTTCTTTTTAAATTAGGAGCCAAAGCTTCGAGCTCTAGAAGCTTCATAATGGAATTCTGGTAAATGGTTTGGCCGAATGGGGTTGAGGATGTTAGTTTGGGCTCCTTTCCCCCATATAGATGGAACTACCTCAAGGGATAAGCCCTTCTCCCATGAGAAGAGGATCCATATCCCATCTATTCATCCCATATAAATCTCCCTTCTTCCCAAGCACAAGCTAGTTTTGATATTAGTGTGCTAATGCTATTTTTGTTTGGAGTAGACAAAAAAGCTATAACTAGTTGTAGCTATCTAGTTGTGAGACGGAGAAGTATGATTTGGTTTGGAGTGAAGCCTAAAGGGAAGAGCCTTGAAACTATTGTTGATTGAGGCCATCATGGAATGTTAGCAGGAGTGTGTGGGAACCTGCTCTTGTCAGAGGAGGACTGCAACATCAAGACAAATGGTTGTAATCTCTCTTTGATATTTAATATATGCAACTATCGATTGATTTACTACATGATTTTTAATCTTACATATTCATGGCCTAATGTTTCTTGACTTGTTAAGTAGGTTGAATTACAATTTGTCTATTTTCATGTTTGTTGTTTTTTGTTGTTTACTTGTTTCAAGTGCTTGAAGAAGGAAGCGAGAGATCATTGGAGCGAGAAAGCAAGGAAATCATCAAATAGGATAAGTGGAGTATGAGGTAGGACCTCTTAATTGGTTCTAACCTAAGGAAATCTTCCATAGAATGTATCTGTTGTGGCTAGACCCATTATCAAGCTAGAGGACTTTGTTTGTGTCAGCACTTAAAATTTTACTTCACCACACAGTTTCAATGGGAAGAAGCTCACAACCTTCTGGGCACGAGATTACGATGAGATGTATCAGATGACTAAGACCATGAATGTCATGACTCCTCCATTCATCTTTCCGAATAGCAGAGCTAACTCTAGATACATTCTTAAGGATTGGGTAAAGGAGCCAACTCGCTTCACGACGACACCCAACTAGATCTACAAGAAAACAACATTGAGGAAGACATACCAATACTTGGTCATATTGACGTGTTGACTGAGTGGCCAAGCAAGCACTGAAACCTTTCCTCATAGTTGGGTGATAGCATTGGACCAACTGGCTAGAGAGGGAAGACCATGCAAGTAGTTTAGCATACTGGCTCACGAGCTAAATGAATAAGTCACGAAGGCTCGACAGTCACCCGATGGTATGCATAAAGAGATTTATATGTTCGCTTACAATCTAGCATTCGTCTGTGCCTAACATGAGTTCTCGGGCTTGGAATGGGCATTGTCATCGGAGAAGACTATTGCGAACACATATTTCAAGGTGTTGTCCAAATGCAGCTTCAGAGGAGTGATCATATAGCTCTACGATCACTTTGTCACCCCAATATATAGGTTGATACTCGAACAGGATCCACCCTGCATGTTAGAGGAAGTGATGAAGAAATTGTTAGGCATTGCAGATTGGTATGCCTCACCATCTAGCACATTCATCTAAGTGTTCTGCACAGGGAGGTCTTCACATGTTCTATCAAAATTTTCCTTGGATGTGGTTGTCATACAAGAAGTAGTGTTCCACATCTTGACAGGATTGGCAGCTAGACTGCAACATAAGAAGAAGGCACCTTGTCCCACTCTTCCATTGTGGATTAGATTATATGAGATCCAGAGTATCAAGAAAGTGGATGTCAAAGCTGATCAGATGAGGAAGTATCCATTCGACCTCCAAAGCTTCAACTTGTATGACCCACATTGCATTGTGCAGGATCACTGCACGAGAGTTTAGTTCAACTAGATTGATGGGGCATGTCATTGGGCCGAGGAGGACTCATGGAGATACTATTACAATTCCTCCAAACCTAATGAATAGGTCATCTTTGCCATAGTGTGGTTAGAAAAATAGCATGAAGCAGCGTCACTGAGAGCACCAACAATAGCAATAGTACCAGCAACAACAGAGGCAACAGATCCAAGCATATCTGTGTGTGACAAAGGGAAGAGGAACATTGTCGCCCACACGGTGGAAGAGAAAAGTTGAAAGTTTCGAGTAGATCCACTTGTATAACAAGAAGTTATGGCTATTCAATAGAAGAGGCAGCAACACGACAAGCGAATCACATGAGGGTAGAGGGATAAGAAGAGAGTGGAAGAATTAGAGAAGGAGTTGCACGAGCTAAGGGAGCAACTCCAGAAAGAACAAGAGTTGTGCCAATAGGAGCAAGAAGTGCAACAACAGCAGATTCAGCAAGGGGGCACATCATGTGTAGACAGATGAAGCAACGCCCGTACAAGTAGTTGATTCATCTGAATACTTGGCATCAGGCAAACAGGGTGAACCATCACAGGGGCAAGAATTTTCTCGTGAGATAGAACATGAGTTTGAATAGTTGGATCCATATATGCAAAAACAAGAGTCAGAACATGATATTGACCCAATGCCTCGCCATAAAGAGGTTAACTCACTCACTTCATTTCATCCCAATGATGAGCAAGTTTTGAATGACCAAGGAGGCACTAAGATCCTTGGTGGTCAACTGGAAGCAGAGATGCACAACATCTCCTTTGACCAATATCATCATAGAGTTATGCAGTCTCGGAGAGTACTGACTCTAGAGGACCAAACATCCCCTATGCAATTTGAAGAGAAGATGCTCATGACTGATGTGCACAAGCATCTAGTTGCTTTGGCTGATGAATCTAGAGTGTATGTCAAATCCATTAGCTTAAGTGTTCATTTTCTCATAGCTGAGAAAGAGAAAATGGTGAAGGAACTACAGGTGACTAGGTAGGGAGGAGACTTGGTGAAAATGTCCACCTGAGCTGAACTGAAAAAGGCAATACTAGATGAAGTATTGTCCTTGGACACAGTTATGCAAACATTGTACTCCATGTTTGGTACCACGAATGAAGTAGTCGTTCATCTCCACGGATGGAAACGATGATACATGAGAAGGGTACACATCTTGAAGAACATACATACTATTGTTGATAACATGCAAGAATGGACGATGAAGTACAAGGGATCCCTGCTTCACTTGCCAAAGATGATGAAGGCCAATGTAGTTGAGCTGCAAGAATGTATTTGGAGTAATATCTGGAACTATGAAGACCTACCACAACTCATCACTAGCATATATGCTTCCATGCACAAGTATTTAAAAGCATGGAGGTTATAGTGCACACTCATGTGATCCCATCACTTGAGACTCTCACCCAGGTGAAGAAAAAGAAGCAGGTCCTACAAGAGCTTGACTCATTCTTCAACAAGTTGATGTGCACTGGCACTAGCCTGGAATTGCCTATTAGTGCAGGAATCATGTGCAAGTATGTTGCGGTCTGACCAAATTGAAGACAACGATGTGCATGCTCACAGATGAGTGTGACAGAGAAGCCCGAGCAGTGTACCCAGATATTATGGAAGCAAGGTTCAGGTTTTAGACGGATGGCATAGCAGAGCACACAGACCCTCTTAAGGACTACTAATCTTGGCATCAATATGTCACTGTTGATCAACACAAGGATGTCAAGCAGTTGCACTTCTATGGTTTTCTAAGTCTGAATGATGTCTAATTTGGCTTTTCCAAGCCATTATTCACATGGGTATATGTGCATTGTACAATTGAGTAATGTCAACTGTCAAGAGTGCATGTAACATACATAGAGTAGGTGAAGAGTCATGAGGGTAGTTGAATGGTCACAAAGGGGAATGTCAAGGGTCACCCCACCCTTTGCTATAAATAGTCCCTCATAACTCATTGTATGGGATTTTGGTCAACCAAGCTTCTACTAAGACTATATTGAATAAGGCTTGGACAGTATTGTAATGTGCCTTGGTTTCTCCACTACACAAAGCTAGTACATCTCTTTCGAGGAGCAGGCAGATGTGGTTGTAACGTTCCACTATTGGCACTAGCAGGTTTACATGGATGTATTGTATGATTGTGACTTACACTTCCTTATATAATAAGAGGCAACACATTTTCATGCATATGTTATTATTGTAGTTGGACTGCTCCGGTTGCTTTAATGATATATGTTGTTTAACTTATGTACTTGTGTATGAGCTGATTCACATGAAATTATATGAATCTTATTGTTATTGTGTTGCATATGTTGTTAATATTGTCACCATCTATGTTGACTATTTTGCCGGACATCAGGTAGACATTTCACTTGAACCTTGTCATAACAATTGTCGCATTCGTCTGAGACTGATCTATGAGTGTTCTACATGTTATCCTACCTTCTTTGATGTGATTTCCACATCCGAGTGGACTTCTCCGCTGGAAGCTATGCATTTCCTTTGTGTTGTGTGTTCCTAGCCGAGTTGGGACTGATCCCTTTCAACTTGGAAATCACCTTCACCTCCTTTCCCCTTCAAAGTATTGGAACCTCTCATACACCTTGACTCACTACATCAGTCCAACCCTTACTGCTAACATAGCTTTTCTTCGCAGTCAAGGAATAACCTTACGACCCACTACTAGGACTCCCACACCAAATGGTATGAGGTCTAATTGGGACTTATTATCGGGGAGATCCCCTTGACATGTTTGCGGGTCCAACACTATCAACATTTTTGGCGCTAGAAGGAGGGCCTGATGACAAGTAGTGTCCTCTCATCTAGTTTTGAACCTTTGCATATCTCTCATTGAGTCTTGCATTCTTCTTCCCCCGAGGTGTTTTTCAAATCGTGAAGATGTCTCCATCTTGAGGAAGCTTTTTGATCTCTTGTCCACTCACATGTATGATGGTGAAGGCAAAGTGGCCTATCCTGATCACTTACATAACTTTCATTCCATGATTCATGAGGAAGATGAGTTTTCTCATGAACAGACTAGTTTGCTACTTGCATACACACTTCGTGAATATCCATTTAGTTGGGTGCTCAGCCTATCGAATGAAATCATGCACTCATTTTAGGACATCTGTGATCTTATTGAAGACATGGTCTATCATTTTGATCCAAACTATCTTAACCAGAAACTATTACAACAATGGAGGGCTCTGCATGAATTGTTATTGATCTTTGTCAGCACTTCCATGACTTGCAGTTTCAATATTTGAGGAGCCAGATGACATTTACTTTTATTTGAAACCATTTTGAGTATTACCTTAATAAATCTACCCATCCCAAGAGGAAGCTTGATATCAATCCTTGCTCAACATTCTTCATTGATGGAACTGTGCAATCTCATGTGGGAGCAAGCACTGCCTCAACTGACTATCCATCTCCCTCTCATTCAGTAGCTCCACCACTACCTAGTGATGTTGAGGATCATGCTCACACACATGTTCATCCTTAACACTCTCCCAACATCACACCACTCAATTTTCACGTAGATGTGGTTGTGAGTCCTTTGAGCTCTCATATGCATTCTTTTCTTCAACCTCCATCTTTAGACTTAGGTGTTCCTCTAGATGATGATGTCTTGCGTTCGTCCATTCTGGACTCTTCACTTCTTGTGAACGAGGAACAACCCACTCATAAAGTTGGTGCCGCATAACCAACATGTGCTTTCATTCATGAAGAGTATGAGTGGGGGCTTGAACATCAACATTTGGTGTGAGCCCCCTCCATTCTTTCCTAACCTCTTTGGTGAGCCTGCCATCAATGATTTTGCATGTGTGTCTTTGTCCTTGGGTGCACCATTTGTTGATCACTCACAAGACTCACAGGATGTTATTCCATAATTTGACAATGGAGATGATAAGATATTCAACGAAGATCCACTTGATCGTTCATTTTTCTTTTCTTGAAACACAAAGGATGAGTTCATTTGCTTTTCATCTAACCCTGTTTTTGATTCATTTGATCATGAGGATGCCGAAGAATTCATTGAATTTTATAATCATGGTGATCGTTATACATTTTCTTCTAGTTTTGATCATGATCATGAATCTATCACAGTTTATCTTTCGAAGTCATTAGTGTATGATGATCTACTTGATGATGAAGTTGAGACACCCAAGACTATCGAGGCACTTCAGCCCGAGTTGATGGTTATGTTGGGCCCTCACTCTCTTGGGATTAGTCTCACTTTTGATCATGAAACTATTCAATCACCCAAAGCTCCTCATCACTCATTTGTATGCATTGAAGATCCATCTCACTCACAAATCACACTTCCTCCACTTGAACTGCACAATCCCATTTCTCATGCATTCAAGGAGTCTTACATTACAAGCACTCATTCACAATGCAAGTTATCTTTGTTTCTTTCATTTGCTTTTATGTCATAGTCAAGAGTGTGCTTATGCTTCAAGCTTTCACGTAGTGTCACATAGCACCATGAGAAGTCCATGAATTGCCCGTCTTGCACTTGCACTCACTTATGTCCCACGAGCACTTTGAAACACGAAGTGTGGTTGTCTTCATTGTTATATCTTTTTTCCTTCTTGGTTTGCACCACTAGGTTGCTAGCGGACCAAGTCTTCACCAACATGGGTCTACCAATGCGCCAATGGCTACATTGGAAGTATCACTTGACGTGATCAGGCCCATGCACTATTAGTGTAGGAGTAGGAGTAGTGTTTTCTTTCAATGTTTTGCTTGCATGCTTGTTTGCTTATATGCTTTGTTTTCTTGTTTTTTTTCTTGCTTGTTTGCTTACCTGCTTTGATTTCAATTTGGATTCTGCTTTTGCTTTGTTTTGATGTTTGTTGGTTGGTTTGTTTTGTTCTTAGGTTAGCCTTGCATGAAACCATATATGACTCTTGAAGCGAGATGGGTAAAGTACAAGAGGACTTGTACAACTATCACTACTTGGTTAATTGTCATCTTGCCTTTGTATGATTAGATTGTTACTCTTAGTCCATGATATGTTGAAGGGAAATACGTTGAAGTGAACCTTGGTGTAAACACAATGCTTGTGCACTAACTAGTGTCACCTTCTCTAGTCAATTTTTTTTGGGTTAACCCTTATCAGCTCAGTCAAGTAGAGTAAGGTGACAGGGAAAACCTTAACAGGCACATCAGAGATATAATAAACTACTTCTCTACTCAAACAAAATCCTCTACTCTCAATAAGTTGGCACCCCTCTTCCACCTCTAAAATGAATAAGTGCTATGCACAGTGAAAATGAAAAATGAAAAGTCAAAAGATTCAAAATTCAAAATAAATAAGGTGAAAGAAGAGAAAGGCTTCCTACGTAGGGAGGTGATGCAAGTAACATCACTGGGGTACTGACGAGGCTTGCTGGTAGTGGAGCCATGCTTGTGTTCCTATGTGACTCCACTGGGGTATTGTCTAGGCCTACTGGCCATGGAGCAACACCAGCGATAAAACTAAGACTCTGACAACTATACTACTTCTACACATATATACCCCTCAAGCCCAATCGAAATAACTATGTTACCTTGGCTTGGAATGTGTGTCAATCAACCAATGGCCTAGAGGATGCTACATCTTACTATCAAGTTAGTGTGAAACCAAGATGAGCTAAATTCTGAACAATACTTCCGAAGGTATTAGACTTGCTTTTCACAAACAAGGTCTATCGAGAGAGCTAGCGTTCTACTAGTGTGTCGCCAAGTGTTGTAGCAGCTAAAACCACCCTCCAAAATTTTGTCTTAGCCTGTTTTGGAGCCTCCCTAACAAACCTACACAACACTTTGTCATACTGCGTCAAGTACTCAAGCCTTTAGTGTTTTCCTCGCACAAAGGCAGCTTGTCGATCATAATTGATGCATTCCCCTTGCAGGCTGCTTACTCAGACTTGGTCCAACTGTAGGCTAAGTAGCTTCCCCTTGAAAATTGTGCATTTCTGGAGGGAGACCAGCCTTCCCTCCAGGAATTGTACAATCCTCTATGACAACCTACTGGGCTCTAGGATTGCGCAATCCTACCAACCAACCCTCCCAGTAGGATTTGTAGAAATTTTCCAAGAAGCACGCTGTTTAACCCAGGATTTGCACAAAATTGGGTAACAATCAGATGCTTCACCTAGAAACTTCACAAACCTCATAGGCAGTCAGCTAAGCTCCCAGTCAGGAATGCGCATTTTTCCCAAAGTTGAGCACTTGCATGCATGGACAATCTGATTGACCAGTTCCACCCGGGACCGAGGAAACTTGACTTGCATGCATGCATGACTTGATCTTCCTAGAATAGCAAGAGACAACATGAAAGAGGCATCCCATGATTTAGAGAGCTATTTTTAACAGCTGAAGGTTACATGCAAAGTTGTTTTAGAAGTTTCCCTCCAAGTGTCACTTTTTCCTAGATTTGTGGCATGCGTGTCATGAGACCACACTTATTTATTCGACGTGTCAGATCTCATTCATTCACATTGATCTTGGAGCTCTGACATCCCACAGCACATCCAAGTGTCTTCGACACATTCGACTTAGCTATTCATTCGTAAGTGGCCTCAACTTGTCTTTTTCAGCATTTTTGTCATTTTTTGTGTATTCGCTTGTGTGAGTGTTGTTTGCTTGATTTCTTAAAACACCTGTTGTTGTTTACATATATTATAGTCTGTCATATATCTATTTCATTTTTCATTGCTATCTCACTTTTGTTGCATGCGTGACACTATTTTGCAAGGACATTCGCCCAACCGGTAAACTACCTCACCCACATGCATGTTGATCGATTTGTTGATTCTTTCATTCATGTTTTGCATGCATTGTTAATCACTTCTGCTATCACTTAGTGTCGCCATGCATTTCATCATCTTACTTGCTTTCAGTTTCCTGTTAGTGAGTCAGGACAACCTTCACCCAGGCTCTGCCTTCACCAAGGTTACACTGTTCAATCTGGGGAAGGAAGGCTCACCTTCCTCTCAAGATTTGTGCATTCTTGACCAGCCCTAGCCTCTAGGACTATTTTGTGCATTTATAGAGGATAGTGGCTGCTTGGCCCAAAAATTTGTACAAATCTTTCCCTGGGCCAGCAGTCCTTCCTAGATGGAATTGCGCATTACGCAATCCAAACAGCTAGCTGCCTGACGGGATTGCGCATTTCGTAGATCCAGCAGCCAGTCCAACCTCCCAAACAATCCGAAATTCCTTTTGCATAGTTATGGCTACTAGTCACCTAGCCTCCCAATGAAATTTGTGCAATCTTACTCATTAGTTCCCAAGGTATGTGTTGTGTCCTTCCCCGGATTTGCTTTGTTTACACTGACATATTTCTTAGCATGCATGCTGCTTGTTTCCAAATCTTTTAGGTTTTTGTCTGTCTTAATGGCTTCCAAGAGGATAGGATCTTAGGACATTGATGGTATTTTAGTTGGAGCAAGAGTTAAGTAGGTGTCCTCTAATTTGTCGATCTACGGAGATATGGAGTTGTATCTAGACAAGGACATCAAACTGAAGTGGCAAGAGGTGCATGACACATTCACAGGTTCTTTTGGGGAATATCTTGAGGACCATCCGGTCTACGTGAACATTCATAAGTCCATATTGTACCAAATTTCATGAAAATACCTCGCGTCCCCATGTGTGGACATGATTCACTGGATCGTTTCTCACACTGACCCTGAGACAGTAACCTTGAGCAGTGTCAGTGGGACAAATCTTGCAACCTTCTAGGCATGATATTATGATGAGATGTATCAGATGACCGAGCCCATGACTATCATGACTCCTCCATTCATCTTGCCCAATAGTAGAGCTCACTCTACAGATATTCTAAAGGATTGGGTAAAGGATCCAACTCGCTTCAGGATGACACCCAACGAGATCTACAAGACAAAGATATTGAGGAAGGTGTAACAATACTTGGTCATATTGACGTGTCGATTGAGTGGCCAGGAAAACAATGAAACATTTCCTTAGAGTTGGGTGATCGAATTTGACCAAATAGCTAGAGAAGGAAGACCATGCACTGGTCCAACATACTGGTTCACTAGCTGAAGGAACAATTGACGAAGGCTCGACAGTCACCTGATGGTATGCATGCAAATATTTATATGCCCACTTACATTCTAGATGTTGTTTGTGCTTGACATGAGTTCCTGAGCTTGGATTGGGCATCGTCACTGGCGGAGACTATTTTTAACACGTATTTCAAGTTGTTGTCAGGATGAAACTTCAGAGGAGTGATAATACAATTGTCCGACCTTTTTGTCACCCCATTATACAGGTTGATATTCAAACATGATGCACCCTACATGTCAAAGGAAGAGATGAAGGAATTGTTAGGCATTGCATATTGGTATGCCTCACCATCCAGCATGTTCATTTGAGTGTTCAGTGTGGAGAAGTCTCCACATGTTCTGCCAAAATTTCCTTGGACATGCTTGTCACGCAGGAAGTAGCGTACCACATCTTGGTAAGATTGACAACTAGACTGTAGCAGAAGAATAAGGAACCTTGGCCCACTCTTCCGTTGGGGATTGGGTTATATGAGAACTGAAGTATCAAGCAAGCAGATGTTGAAGCAGAGCATATGAGAAAGTATCCTTTCGACCTCCCAAGGTTTAAGAAATATGAAACACATTACATTGTGAAGGATCACTGCGTGAGAGTTCAGTTCAATTGGATCCATGGGGCATGTCATTGGGCCAAGAGGGACTCATGGAGATACTGTTACAATTCCTCCAGACCTAATTAATAGGTTGGCTTCGTTGTATAGTGGTTAGCAAAGCAGCATGAAGCAGCATTACAGAGAGAACCAACAGTAGCAAGAGTAGCAGCAACAACAGAGGTAGTAGAGCCAAACATACTTATGCATGACAAAGGGAAGAGGAAGATTGTTGACCACATGGAGGAAGAGAAAAGCTACAAGTTTCTAGTAGATCCACTTGTAGAACAAGCAACTATGGATATTTAGGTGAAGAGGCAGTAGCACGAAAAGAAAATCACCTGAAGGTAGAGGGATAAGAAGAGATTGGAAGAATCAGATAAGGAGTTGCACCAGTTGAGGGAGAAACTCCAAAAATAATAAGAGCTATGCCAATAGGAGCAAGAAGCGCAACAACATCATATTTAACAGGGTGTGCATCACATGCAGACATATGCATCAACACCTATACAAGTATTTGATTAATCTAAATAGCTGGGATCAGGCAAATAGGGTGAACCATCGCAAGGGAAAGACTTTGCTCATGGGATAGAATAGGCACTTAAACAATTGGATGCAAACATGGAGCAATAGGATTTGGAGCAGGATACTTACCTCATGTCTCACCACAAGGAGGTTGACTCACCAGCTTCATTGCATCATGATGATGAGCATGTCTCGAATGACAAATGAGGCACTGAGATCCTTGGTGGTCAACCTATTACACAAAAATATCGTCACCATGACTATTTGCAGTCAGTATGGGTCTATCATCACTTATACTATATTCCTAAGCAAGTCTCACACCTCAGCTGTTCATGTCAAGCTTTGAAAAGGAGAGAAAGACATTAAAATCAATAAAGCTTTGGTTCCACACTTTCTCTCACTTTTACCTGCAGGCCCGCACCCTTTGTTCATGTTACCTGCTTATCTGCATGCTCTGTCTGTAAAGGGGTGGGTGCGTACCCCTGTGAAAGTCAAAAAGGTGCAAGTTTATTCTAAAAAACTCACTTTGGGTTAATTCTAGATGATTCTAGAAGGAATTTTGATGTGGATTGTTCGCTCCAAGGTGGTTCATGCATCCCAAAAGAGAAGGAGCTAATCCCTTGATAGGAGGAGCTATCCGTTTGAAGGAGGGCTTTATCCCTTTGGAGGACCTAAGAACTTCCCTCCATTGCAATATAAATTAAGGCATTGGGTTAGTTGCTAGAGAGGTTAGAAGATGAACAATTTTAAGGGTAAATGCTGGTGGAATTGGGACTTCCTAGCTAAGCTTGAGCCGAGAGATCACATACCTTTTGGCTTCATTGGGAAGTGAGTGAAACTTGTCAAAGTAGAGGAGACTTCTTGTCGGACCTTGGGAGGAGATTGTATAGCATCAAGGCACAGGTTGTAAAGTTCTTCTTTGATTTGAATTAATACAATCAGATTCATTTTTCTCAACAATTTGTCTTATGTGGTTTGTTTCATAATCTCCATGATCATTATGATGGATATGCTTTATGACATTGGCTTTTTAGGTGCTATTTAATTTGTTTGCTTGTTTGTGCTTGCAGACTTGCTACAAGGGAGCTCATTTGGAGCAAAGGAGCGAGGCTTCCATAGACTTGCATTGGATCCAAGGTAGGCCTAAAACACTTGTTTGCCTTTGTTTTTAATTGCATATTTAGAGAAAGATAGTTTTTGATTGGTTTGCTTGTCACTAGATATCTTTAGATACTAAGGAGGTCGATCTTGTCCGCAACCTCGACTCATTCCGTGTGACAAAATGGCGACTCCACTGGGGACTTGATTGTTTTCCTTGTTTTGACTTTAACCTGAGAAACTTGTGTTTTTGTTTCTGTTTTTGGCTTGTTGTGTGTGGAATTGGGTGGATTTAGTAGATTTAGGATTATTTTTGGTTTTCATAACTTTAGGAGAAGCCTGCACCTTATCCCTGTAACACAATGCATACTTATATGCATGTTTTCTTTGCACACAGAGCATGCATGCACCTATGTGAACTGTGGGCCTACAGACCCTGCTAAAATTTTGAAAAACTTAAGATTTGCTCTTTCAGTCGTTTAGTATTTGTTTAGATGTTGTTATCGCCTGCCCAAACCTACATGTTACTTGTTAAGAAATTTCCTTGGTTTAATTCCATTGGTGTTAGGGTTTTAGGTGAAATTCCTAGAAGTTTTGGTTGCCGGTCTTGATTTTGATTTTGGTCATGTAGTAGCTCAGAGCTTAGAAGCTGTAGAAGCCTCAGATCACCTTGGTTTTTACTGGCCTTCTTATGAGTTTGACCATTTGAAAAATCTACCTTTGTTGAGGAATCCATCTTGTGTTTTCTCTTTGCAAAACTTCGAAAAATCTTGTGTTAAAAGTTTGGATTTCATTTTTATAAAAGAAAACAAAAATTGCTTGTTTTTTGACTAATTTGTGATTCTGGACAAGTTAGTCCTTGGTTTTCTTATCAGCAAGTTAAACATCCTTGAAAAAAACATCTTTTAATCTTTTACTTCAAATAGTTTTGTATAGTTTATAGATCTCAAGATTTGCTTTATCCATAGTTTTGAGTGTTTTATAAAAATACAAAAATCTGTTTTGAAAAAGTTTGTTTTTGTAGTATTTGAACGTTTGAAAGAAAAGGGAAATTCTTGTGAATATAACTAGTTGTCTCATTTTGAGTGCATTGGAACAAAAACTCTTCTTCTAATTTGTTTGTTAAGAAATATTTATGTTTACAAGCATTTGCATTCTCAAAATCTTTCCTAGCTAGAAGTTCATTGAAGGGAAAAGATTGCTTAATCATCCTAAGTGCATTTTTTAGTGATTTCAAGTCGAGTCTTCACACAATGAGTTTCATCTCCGCACCTCTTGACTTAATAAAAAACCAATAAAAATGACGCTTAAAGTAAAATCAATCTAGAAATCTTTTTATTTCTAGGGCTCTATTACACCAACATAGCTTAGGCTAGTGTCTTGGAGTAGGGAGTAATTAACTCTCCAAGACAGTAAAACAAATAAGTAGCTATATCTTGCAGTAGGAGAGAAATCCAATTGTTGCATATATGCTCTAGGAAAGCTCCTCTTAAAGGAGAAGCACGAGATCGTGTCCGAACCAGTGTGGGAATCAATCCTTCCTCATTGGGAATGACACCAGATATTCACGTATTACAAACGGTAAACCTCAGATTAACCATTGTCGAGGAGCCTGTGGTCACTTGTTGGTAAACCTTAGATTATGTCAAGGAGCCTTCAAGAGGATTGAGCTTGCTACTCTGCCCTTGCATGCGTATCGGATCATAGACTGTTCCCCCAAGTATATTTGTTTCCGTTGGTAACCATAGTGACCATATTCTATAGGATTCTTCCTAAGGTGATGGTGGTGGGAAGATCCCACTGTACCTGGAGCAGACATCAGCTAGACTCACTTGGATTTTCTGGGGGGTTCTCTTCACTCGAGATGGCTTAATGGCAAAACTTGTGCTAGCCTATTCATTAAGCAGGCTACCGGGGTAATTGTTCCAACCACTATTTCTGTATTGAATTCTGCGACGTTGGATTTCATCACCAACTAGTGTTTTCAGTACGGAAAGTTACTATTTGTGTGTGGTTTGATCTCCTAGATTATTTAGGTGTGTGATTCAATTTGTTTGGTTCTTTAGAGGCTTTAGGTGGTTTTCATTGAGATTTTACTTTGTTTTCGTGTGAAGTAGTTAAAATGTTTTAACCGTGGCTGAATTACCGAGGAAGTCCTGTAGACTTTGGGGCCAACCTCTTGAGTTTTCACCAAGCGAGCCCGAAGGGCTGCGGGCCCTGGTAACTCCTAGAGATAGTAGAGTTGGGTCACCTGAAGAAGGAGAGTCTTCTTTGGTGGTACATCCTGATTTTCAAGCTTTAGTAGCAGATTATAGTACACAGTCTGTGTCTATTTCTGAAGTTACTGGTAATGTTTCATCTACTAGTGATATAGGTGAAGAACCTAAAATATCTGAACCCGAATCTGAAATTTTTGCTGCTCCAACATCAGGGTTTGCCTCTCCAGCTTCCAGTGGTCCTAGTTCGCCTAGGGTAGAAAGAATAATTACCCAAAATCTTCCTTCTGGACTAATAGATATTGAAGAACTTGCTATTCTGGAAAAAGAAGAAGGCATCCCTATCCCTAAAAATCAACCTGTTATAGAGATTAGGGATCATGAATCAGTCTTTTACAGTCCACCTAGGAGCAGTGCTTGGTATATTTCATTGACTAATTTTTTGGAAAACTCGGGACTAAGTTTTTCACCACCTCGTATTTCTTATCACCCAACACCTAGAGGTTACTATCCTCCGTTAAATATGTCAAGACAGTCATCCATGTTTTCTCAATCTCTGGAAGCTTTTTTGTACAGTGTTCCTTCTGTTCCCACTGGGTATCAGTCACTTTCTGGTACTTTTTCGGGAGCATCTTCTCAAGCTATTGAACAAACATTATTAACTGGAAATAATGGTACTAAGCTGTTGAGTGTAGAAGATATTCTCATGATGTCAGGTACTATTCCTAATCATCAACCTCAAGGTGGCCAGTCACCGCCTAGGGGCAGCCTCAAAATCATCAAGTATCGCCTGGGGGGCAACCTCAAGGTACTCAGTTTGTGCCTGGGGGGCAACCTCAAGGTACCTAGTTTGCGCTTGGGGGGCAACCTCAAGGACAGTACATACCTACGGGACAGTACGTTCCTCAAGGTCAACCCCAGACTCAATATGTGCCTCAAGGTCAACCCCAGACTCAATATGTACCTCAAGGTCAACCCCAGTATCAATATGTACCTCAAGGTCAACCCCAGTATCAGTACATACCTCAGGGTTATCAACCCCAAGGTCAGTACCCAACCCAAGGTTACCAACCACCTTCTGGTCAATCATATGTTCAATGATCTGGATATGTACCGTTGAATTATCAACCCTACCCTCAACCCGATTATGATCTTTAGTATTCTCAACCTTTTATGGGTCCGTACCCCGGAATGAACTTAGTGTGGGATCCATCTCAATCCCAACAGGTCTTGCAACCGAATGTGCAGTTTTCATCTCAAACTGGACAACCCTTGGTTTCTGGTTCACCCCAGCAACTTGTTCAATCTACTATTCAAACTTCTACACCTTCTGTAGTTTCTCAGCATGGGCCTAGTACGCCTCGTACTCCGCCTCAAACGACTGCTGCAACTACCGCAACATCTGCTTCATCTGCCCCACCTGCTTCTGGAGTATCGATAGCTCTGGTTTCTAATGTTCCTGTATCAACTCCTCATACATCTTTACCGCAGTCTAGACCCACGGTCCACACTTCGGTTCATATGCCTATAGGACAACCTGGTTTAAGTACGGTTGTCACAAGTCAACCTCAATTTATTCAACAACCGTACCAAGGATAGTACCAATTCCGTCCTGCTATGCAGCAGCCAGTCTATCAGTATCAACCGTAACCTAGGTATACATATCAACAACCTCAACAACCCCAGTATGGTCCGGTTAATCCTGGTTTTCCAAGAGGATATAATATCCCAAATGCAATTCCAATTCCTAGTTATCCTGGATATCCTCCTCCCGAGGCTGGTCTGACGAACCATAGTTTTAGAGACCCTAATCGTCAGTTACCATTTATCACAACTTTGGACTTGCCTGATTTATCGTGCCTTACGAACGATCCAATTAACTATCTTCTGTTTTGGCCGCCAATGCCGAATAAGTTGCCTAGTGATATTCCTAAGTTTGAAGGTAAGCCAGGAGAGGACCCGTCGAACCATGTGATGACTTATCACCTTTGGTGTGCGTCTAATTCCATTTCAGATTATTCAATTCGTTTACCACTTTTCCAGCGCACTCTAATTGGTCTTGCGGCCAAGTGGTACATCGAGTTACCGCGAGCCACTTTTTATAACTTTAGTCAGTTAGCTACTTCATTTTTAACTCATTTTCAGTTGCCAGTTAGATATGACAATGGCACAGAATTATTAACTTCGTTAAAGCAGTCAACGTCCACTTACATTTTAGATCACATTCATGAATGGAGACGTCGACGGCATTTAGTGAAAGTTTTCATCCCGGATCAGATCTTAGCCGAATGGTTTGTAAAATCTTTGCTGCCCAAGATCACTGAGGATGTAGCTAAGGCCGGAGTCGTTACTGAGGATCAAGTAATTGCTCAAGCATAATACCTTGACTTAGTTTATACTCAGTCAGGTACATTACACGAGAAAATCCCCGATCTTCCCAAGCAAAATCAAATCGCTGTAGCTCCTTTAGGGTCTCATGCCACTGATGGTATGATTGGTACGGTTAATACCAAAAGTAAGAAGAAGTCTTCCAAGAATTCTTCTCCTATCATAACCTTTCCAGATTCCCTGACAGGAGATTCTTCCGTGGAACTTTCCGCCAATATTCATGTTGTAGAGTCATCTACAACCAAATCAAAATCCGGTGGTAAGAAGAAAGGGAAGAAGAAGAATAAAACAGATAAAAATTCAAAAGAGAAACCAAAAAAAGCGGAATCAACTGATGAAAATGCAAACCTCGTTATCCTTGTCTCATTTGTGATGAAGAGCATTTTACGAGAGACTTCCCTCATCATGCAGAGGTTGCGAAAATTGTCAAAGGTTCCCAAACTCTTGTTGTTTTGAAGGATCCTTTTCCAAGTCAAGATAGTAAGATGATAGTTTCTTCCTCAAATGCCAACGAAGAACCCATATTGATGATGTCCCATGTTAGGATTTCGACTCAATCACAAGATTATGGAAGTAGAAGTCCTGTTGATGGTAAAGATGCAGAATCTTCTCATTCTAACCCATCAACCTCAGCTCCCGGTTCTGATCCACTACAAATCGAGAAACCTAATCCAGACTTAGTAATCAAACCACCCGCCAAGGGTATACTTCGAAAGTCGGCTTTCAATCCACATGCGAGAGTGGCTCAGAACTATAACATTATTGAATATTTAGTTGTTTCACCTTCAACAATGTCAGCTTTGGAAGTGCTGCAATCATGTCCAGCACAACGTAAATTACTTTTGTTGACTATAGGAGCTATTGACGTTCAGGTCTTGAACCTTATAATTTTCGATCTAGAAAATAGTGCACCGCGCTTACCTCATCAAATGGTTGTCCAGATTCCAGTGATAGTCAAAAACAAACTTGTTCATAGGACTGTGATTGATGAGGGAGCTTCAACGTGTATTATGTTGATACAGTGTTGGAGGTTGCTTGGTTCTCCTTCACTAAATCAATCCCCGATGATTCTAAAGGCCTTTGATGGCTGTGGGTTTCATCCTTTTGGCATTCTACAGGATTTACCTATAAGGGTTGAAGGTAAAACCATTAATCTAGATGTGGAAGTGGTTGATGCCCCTCTAAATTACAACCTTCTCTTGGGTCATAGTTGGTCTTACGCTGTGACAACTGTCGTTTCATCGGTCTTTCAGCTTATAAAGTTCCCTCATAATGGAAAGATCATAACCTTAGACTAGCTGTCTTACTTTTCATCCGACCCAGCCTTTGCTGAAAGCATTCAGCATGTGGGTAAAACGACTATCCCGTATAAGGATGTTGGAGTAGGACTAGTTAAAAATGTCAGCTTACTGGGAACTTTTCCTTTTCCTCCTATCAAGGAATCTTCTTCTATTGCAACCATTCATATGATTTCATCAGACACCATTTTTTATGATGATCCTTGGATCATACCTTCTGAACCTGAGATAGACTCATTTGGTGATCTTACGCCTTTGAGTCCGTATGAAATTGTGTATCAGGCCGTGCAGTCGTTCTCCGACACATCTTCAACCAAAATTGACTTAATGAATGTGATCCATGAGGAATCACTTTCGACATCAAACTCAGATTAAATAATGTTTTCTATGTTCGAATAGATGAGCAAATTCGTGAAATCCTGTGCGTCGATGAGTTACCATGGGAAGATCTTCATCACAGATCTTCGTTTTTACCCGAGGGAGATCGTTTCGAAAATTAATTTTCATCAATTTTTACGGCTAAATATTTCAAGGAAGCTCAGAATCCAATGAAACATCCTGATTCCAAGTTAAACTTGGGAAATATTTCTCAAACTATTCCCCTTGACATTTTGGTTAAGCCTGGAACTGTTGAAAACATTCATATAGGTGCCTCTTGTACGAAAGATGAAATTCAAACATATAAGGCCCTATTTCAAGAATTTTGCGACGTGTTTGCCTGGTCATATGAGGAAATGCCAAGAATTGACCCTGCAATTGTTATTCATGAAATCAAAACTTACCCGGATGCTAAACCCGTCTGGCAACGTTTGCGTCAGATCCACCCAAGAAAAGCTACTGTAATTAAAGCAGAAGTTGAAAAATTACCCAAAGCAGGTTTCATTTATCCGATCTCGTTAATGGATTGGGTATCGAATATTGTTCCTGTTAACAAAAAGCAAGGGACAATAAGAATATGTATCGATTATAGGGACATTAATCGAGCCTGTCCAAAGGACAATTACCCAACTCCCTATATAGATCAAATCATCGATGATTGTGCCAACAGCGAAACATTCTCCTTCATGGATGGTTTTTCCGGATACAATCAAATCAATATTCTACCTACTGATCAACCAAAAACGGCTTTCATTTGTCCATGGGGGACATTTGCTTATTGCAAATTACCTTTTGGGCTCAAGAATGCCGGGGCAACTTTTCAACGGGCCATGTCTTATGCTTTTCATGATATTAAGCACATTATGCAACCCTATCTCGATGACTTGCCTGCTTATTCATTACATCGAGCCGATCATCTCGTCAATTTAAGAGCAATTTTTATGAGGTGTAGGCATTATCGGATTAGGTTGAACCCCTACAAGTGTGTTTTCTGTATTGAAATGGGTCGGTTACTGGGTTTTTTTGTTCTGAAAGCCAGCATTCGCGTCGATCCCTCGAAGGTTGAAGCCATTATCAGATTGCCTCCTCCTTCGAGTCTTCGCCAAATCCAAAGTTTGCAAGGGAAATCAAACTTTTTACGTCGATTCATCCCTAACTACGCCGAGATCACAAAGGGTTTTACCTGGTTGTTGAAGTAGAATACTTCATTCTTTTGGGACGAGATAGATGAGAAATCTTTTGATGCACTAAAACACGCGTTGACCCATGCACCGCTGTTGCATCCTCCCAACTATAACCAGGACTACTTCTTGTATCTCGCTGCTTCCTATTCCACCATCGGAATGGTGTTAGTTCAGGAAGATGAATTCGGTACTGAACATGTGAAATATTACCTTAGTCGCACGTTAAATCCAACTGAGCTAAAATACTCACATGTGGAGAAATTGGCATTGGCCGCTGTTCAAGCTGTCCAACGTTTTCGTCATTACATTTTACTACGTAAGACTACAGTTATTTCCGATTGCAACCTTATGATCTATATTTTGACCAAGCAATTGCTGGGGGGAAAGTACTCCAAATGGATTGTTATCCTGTAGGAGTTCGACTTGGAATTTGAAAAGTCTAAGTCAAAGAAATCATTAGTTTTTGCGGAATTAATGTGTGACTTCCCGCGTGCTGACACGGAAACTGTGGCAGAGGAGCCCATTGCGGATGAATCCTTGTTTCTAATCAGCACTTTAGATCAGTGGTACGAGGATATCATCGTTTATCTCCCAACCCAATCCTTTCGGCTAGATATTTCACGATCAGACCGTCGAAAAATATGATTCCAGTCCCAACAATTCACAATTATTGGAGATACTCTTTATCGTCGTGGGGTGGACTCTGTTTTTCGACGTTGTTTGACTCATGAGGAAACTGAAAGGGTCCTCAATGACTGTCACTTTGGAGCGTGTGGTGGTCATATGTCTGGGTATGCCACTGCCCAAAATATATTGCGCGCTGGCTATTTCTGGCCGTCTATGTTTAAAGATTGTATTATTGCGGTCCGAAAATGCCACAACTGCCAAATTTTTGATCGAAAGATGCGTGCTCCACCTGCTCCTCTCCACCCTATAATTTCCATTGTTCCTATTTCCAAATGGGGTATTGATTTTATTACATGTGACCCTCACTCGGTCGGGGGGCATGCGTATATCATCCTTGCAGTAGATTATTTTACCAAGTGGGCCGAGGTGATGCCTACATTTGAGGTAGAAGACAAAACAGCTGCGATTTTCGTGTTCAATCATATAATTGCTAGGTTTGGTGTTCCACAAGCGATTATCACTAGTCATGGGCATCATTTTCGAAACGTTATGATGACTTAACTTACAGGCCAGCTTGGCTTGCATCATGATAGTTCAACTCCTTATTATCCACAAGCTAACGGTCTGGTTGAAGCCATCAACAAAGTTCCAGTCATCATGATCCGATGAATCATTGGGATTCATCGGTTGAATTGGCATAACATGTTATTTTCAGTGCTTTGGGTGTATCAAACCTCAGTAAAAACGTCAACATGGTTCACTCCTTTCCAACTAGTTTATGGTCTGGAAGTTGTGTTACCCATTGAGTGCGAAATCTCATCATTGCGAATGGCCATCGAATTACTTCCAGCCACTTCCGAAGAGGAAAGACGTTTTTTATACTTGGCTCAACTAGATGAGAATCGACGTGATGCTGCATTAGCGATCGAATCTCATGCCAGACGTATTAAAGCTCAGTATGATCGAAATGTGACCCCTCGAAATTTTTCGGAAGGAGATCTAGTCCTTTTGTACGATCAAGGAAATGATAAATTAGGCGCTGGAAAATTCGTGCCTATGTGGCGTGGTCCCTTTGTTGTCAAGCGAAATCTAGCGAAAGGGGCCTATGAATTGGTAGACTTTGACGGGGTCTCTTTAGGTAAACCCAGAAATGGTCTTTACCTGAAGAGGTATTATGCTTAAAATGAGTGTGAATATTTTTTAGTTAGGTTAGTTTTTCCTTCGAGCTGGTGGGTTTTAGATTTCAAAGTGTGCTTAGCTTAGAGAGTGAGTTTTTCGTCATTATTCCTGCTTATCTTGGTTTTACATTTTATGTCGCAGATGTCGACGCCTCTCCAAACATACATTGGTTTCGCTGATGGCGCTTGTCATAGTACACGGAATATTTCTTCCGCAGCTTGGGTTATCTATTCGCCCTCTGACGAGTTAGTATCTATGCATGGGGTGAGCCTCGGTCAAACAACAAACAACATTGCAGAGTATAGTGCAATGATTGAGTTATTATTTGAATCTATTTCATTTGGGATTCGGATTTTGATAGTGAGGTTAGATTCTGAACTCGTTGTATTACAGCTTAATAGAATATACGCCATTAGAAATCCAGTTTTATTAAGATTATTTTTGTGAGTGCGTCTCTTGGAACGTGAATTTGACTATATTGAATATTAGCATATTCCAAGATCTTTAAATACATTAGCAGATGCAATTGCTTCTCAAATGTTAAGTAGACATGTGCAATAATCATACAAGTAAATTTAAAAAATATTCCATAACATGTTTAACAAGATAAGCCGGTAATAGTGATATAGTATAATATAAGAGTGTGTCAAAATATACATCGTCCTCGATCATAGGTTGAAAAACACCTTATGATTGGCAAAAATGATAAGTACAAAAACCAAAAATGTCATATGTGACTACAATAGGCGATCATCCTATCACTGGTGATGATCTCGATAAGAAACCACTGCATGGGCCACCTTACAAACGAACCTCCTAAAAGGTCCTGGGACCCCAATCACATAGCGCTGAAGTCGACGAGGAATGTCATCTATGCTGGTCTCCGGAATGTCCCCTGTCAAAGGCTCTAGTTGGCTCTCCAACTCGGCCAAAGTCTCTGCTAATTCGTCCTGTGGGGCTAGTGCTGCTGCAGCTGGTTGTTTCCTCTCGTAAGGCCGGAGAGCGGTTGGTCACCGTGGGCCTACATCTGCATTTGAAACTTTTACTATCAATTTTGGGACAAGATAGAAAAACAAAAAATAAATAAATTAGGAAAATGTTGAAAATGATTTTACCTGAGTCATCCCATTGCTCTCCTGGTGGAAGAGCCATGTTTGGGTCACCACGAAAATCTACCCCAGCATAAGGAAAGTCTTGAATAGAAAAACCTGGTTTTCCAACCATTGGAAATACTCAGGTTTGAATCGAACGACCTATGTTCCCTCATCAGGATGACGGGCCATAACTGCAACCCATCGCATCAGTTTGGGCTCTCGAGAAAGCCCAGCTCCAACAGTGAGGTACTGTGGGACCAACAGTGGGACCCTCTCCAGGCAAAAGCTCACAAGTATAGCACCATATCCAAAGGTCTTCAGTTGTCCATTCTTGGCCCTGGTCAGTTGGCCTTTTACATTAGCCAACACAGCATCGCACCTGTTAAAAATGGTGCCTCGAAAGCAGTCAACTGCCATCCGCATCTCGGATCCAGTGGCTATATGTAGTGTTGCACTCCCACAGAGTCTGGTAACTGTAAATGCAATCACCATGAATTCAGGACAGGATATGGTCTTGATATCTATCCCTTTCTCCCTGTTATGAACATTGCATTACTCTAGCCAGAGGCTATCGACAGACTGGCCACCTGCCCTAGTCCCAAATACAGTCAAATGTTCACATATCTTAGGTAAACCAGTCAAAAAGTATATGTCTGCTAGCTCTATTTCGAGCTGGTGACCACTGCGAAAAAGTCAGGGTACGCGGGTCCCCTGTGGTAAACCCGTGGGCCCCCGCGTGTGGGTTTTTAAACCTAAAACCTCCTAAAAAATAAAATGAACCCCTAAAAAACAATTTGAAACGGATGGAAATGAAGAGTAGGATGATGTAGATTACCTGGAGGAGACGGCGTTCGATTCTGATGGACAGATTTTCCGAAATCTTCACGGGAATTTTCTGACCAAAAGCCCTTTTTTCTCACCCAAATCTCAAACGGTAAAAATGAATTGACGAAGGCCCTTTTTATAAGTTTTTTGAATAAATAAATTCCAAATTTGTTTATGTTTCACTTTGAAAAGGTAATTTTTGCAACATTTTTATCCATTTTAAATAAGTATGAGTAATGTTTGAGTTTTTGTTCAGGATAATGGATTTTTCAGGCGAAATCGGTCATTTTCAACAAAAAAACATTAGAGTCGCCTTTAAGCTCTTTTTTGACTCCTAAAACATGAAAAGATTGCTGAGTTTTTCTTTTTAAGCTCGTTAAAACAGAACTAAAAAGACGGTCCTCTTATAGCCCTTTTCTGACCGTAAAAACACGAAAAGATTGTCGGACTTTTATCGTTTCAAATTCGATATTGGTCATAAAACGACGTGTCATTGATCGCTTTTTTTACTTTTTTGGATCAGAGACACTAATTACGAAAAGTACTCCTTGGTCATAAAGATCAAGCGGTTCTCTCAAGTATTATTTTATACTTTTTCGGGCTTGGGAGACACAAATTTACGAAAAAGGTCAACCCTGGAGTCTTCTTAAGTTTTTTCAGACTCTCTAAAATTGAAAAACGTCGAGTTTCTCCTATACTAGACTCGTTAAATTTTGACAGTAAAGGACCTGTTCAATTACAAATAGGAATAGACCACTCCTTCTTAGGGTTCGAATTTAAACTAAGTTGGACTCATCCAAAGGATGAGCTTATAATCAAGCAAATGTTATCCTCCTCAAGCTTGTAAAAAATAAAGAGGTACTTGCTAGAAATGGTG
>APFE030164068.1:121757-191668 GCA_000404065.3 Pinus taeda
GGAATTTTGTATTCATTATATTATGGACTATTCATAAACAGATGGCTGCATCCATACTATGTCCACATGCGTCTGTACTTATGATGTGTTACGAGATCATTCCTATATCAGAGCATTAGTTAGTCTTCTAGTCAGTTTTCAGTCTCTTAGTCAGTTTTTATCTGAGTATGGGAATGCCTACCTCAGCGATGATATGATCTCATATATATATTTTGCATTGAATGTTTTTACAGGTTCCAACCGGGCTCTCCGCAAGATGATCCTCGAAATGATAAAGTACTTCACTCTTCCTAATGATAAATGAAATCCTCATCTACTACAGACTTCGCACTTTAGGGGGCAATCTGTTACACAAAAATATCGTCACCATGACTATTTGCAGTCAATATGGGTCTATCATCACTTATACTGTCCTCCTAAGCAAGTCTCACACCTCAGCTCTTCATGTCAAGCTTTGAAAGAGAGAGAAAGACATTAAAATCAATAAATCTCTGATTGTGCACTTTCTCTCACTTTTACCTGTGGGCCTGCACCCTTTGTTCATGTTACCTACGTATCTGCACGCTCTATCTGTAAAGGGGTGGGTGCATACCCCTGTGAAAGTCAAAAAGGTGCAAGTTTATTCTAAAAAACTAACTTTAGGTTAATTCTAGATGATTCTACAAGGAATTTTGACGTGGATTGTTCGCTCCAAGGTGGTTCATGCATCCCAAAAGAGAAGGAGCTAATCACTTGATAGGAGGAGCTATCCCTTTGAAGGAGGATTCTATCCCTTTGAAGGAGGACCTAGTAACTTCCCTCCATTGCACTATAAATTAAGGCATTGGGTTAGTTGCTAGAGAGGTTAGAAGCTGAACATTTTTAAGGGTAAATGCTAGTGAAATTGGGACTTCCTAGTTAAGCTTGAAAGGAGATATCACATACCTTTTGGCTTCATTGGGAAGTGAGTGAAACTTGTCAAAGTAGAGGAGACTTCTTGCCGGACCGTGGGAGGAGCTTGTATAGCATCAAGGCACAGGTTGTAAAGTTCTTCTTTGATTTGAATTAATACAATCAAATTCATTTTTCTCAACAAATTGTCTTATGTGGTTTGTTTCATAATCTCCTTGATCATTATGATGGATATGCTTTATGACATTGGATTTTTAGGTGCTATTTAATTTGTTTGCTTGTTTGTGTTTGCAGACTTGCTACAAGGGAGCTCATTTGGAGTAAAGGAGTGAGGCTTCCACAAACTTGTATTGGATCCAAGGTAGGCCTAAAACACTTGTTTGCCTTTTTTTTTAATTGCATATTTAGAGAAAGATATTTTTTGATTGGCTTGCTTGTCACTAGATACCTTTAGATACTAGGGAGGTCAATCTTGTCTGCAACCTCGACTCATTCTGTGTGACACAACCGAAAGCGGAGATGCACACCATCTCCTTTGATGAATCTCATCACAAAGTTGTGTAGTCTCAGAGAGTACTGACTCCAGAAGACCAAACATCCCCCACACAATTTGAAGAGTAAGTGATCATGATTGATGTGCACAAGCATCTAGGTTCTTTGGTCGATGCAACTAGAGTGTATGCCGAAGCCACTATCTCAAGTGTTCATTTTCTCATAGCTGAGAATGAGAGAATGGCGAAGGAACTATAGGTGGCCAAGCAAGGAGGACACTTGGTGAAAATGTCCGCCCGAGTTGAATTCAAACTAGATGAAGTATTGTCCTTAGACATAGTTATGCAAACATTGTACTCCAAGTTTGGTACCATGCATCAAGCAGCTGTTCATCTCCACAAATGGATCCAACGATGTGTGAGAAGAGCATGCATCTTGGAGAACATACATACCTCTGTTGATAACATGCAAGCATGGACGATGAAGTACAAGGGAGCCCTACTTCACTTGCCAAAGATGATGAAGGCCAATGCGGTCACGCTGCAAGCATGTATCCGGAGATAGATTCGGAACTATGAAAACATATGAAAACTCATTACTAGCATATAGGCTTCCCATGCACGAGTATTCAAAATCATGGAGGTTATATTGCACACTCATGCGATCCCATCACTTGGGATTCTCACCCAGCGAAGACCAAGAAGAAGGTCTGACAGGAACTTGAATTGTACTTGGACAAGTTGATGTGCACTGCCACCATCCCAGACCTTCCTATCAGTGCAGATAGCATGCGCAAGTACATTGATGGTCCGGAAAAACTGAATACAATGATGCGCATGCTTACAGATGAGTTTGAAAAAGGAGCTCCAGCAGTGTACCTAGATGCTATGGAGGCAAGGTTCAGGTTTCAGACAGATATCATAGCAGAACACACAGACACTCTCAAGGACTACTAATTTTCGCATCAATATGTCATTATTGATCGGCATGAGGATGTCAAGTAGTTGGAATTCTATAGTTGTCTATGTTTGAATGATGTCTAGTGTGCCTTGTCCAAGCCATTGTTCACATGGGTACATGTGCATTGTAATGTTGAGTCATGGCAAGTGTGAGTCAAATGTCAAGAGTGGATGTAATAGTCATATAGTAGGTGAAGAGTCATGAAGGTAGTTGAATGGTCACAAAGGGGAATGTCAAGGGTCACCCCAACTTTTTCTATAAATAGTCCCTCATAAATAATTGTATGGGCTTTCAGTCAGCCAAGATTCTACTAAGACTATCTTGAAGAAGGCTTGCACAATATTGTAACGGACCTTGGCTTCTCCACTACACAAAGCTAGTACATCTCTTTGGAGGTGCAGGCGGATGAGGCTGTAATGTTCCACTATTGTGGCTAGTAGGTTTACATGGATGTATCGTATCATTGTGACTTACACTTATTTATATAGTAAGAGCCAACACATTTTCATTCATATGCTTTTATTGTAGATGGACTGCTCCGGTTACTTTAATGATATATGTTGTTTAACTTACGTACTTATGTATGAACTGATTCACATGAAATTATATGAATCTTGCTGTCAATGTGTTGCATATGTTGTTAATGATGTCACCATCCCTGTCAAGTGCTCTTCCCTACATCAGACAAACTTTTCACTTGAACCATTCCATAACAACCATCACACTCATGTCGCACTGATCCGTGAGTGATGTACATGTTATCTTACCTTGTATGATGTGACTGTTGCATCCAAGTGGACTGCTCGGCCGGAAGTTGTGCATGTCCTTTGTGTTTTGTGCTCCTAGCCGAGTTGGGAATGATACCTTTCAACATGGAACTCACCTTCACCTCCTTCCCCCTTCAAAGTGTTGGAACCTCTCATACACCTTCATTAACTCACTGCATCAGTCACACCCTTGTGGCTGACAGAGTTATTCTACTTGCCTCTGTGTGACATCACGGTCAAGGCATTACCTTACAACCCACTTCTAGGACTCCTACACCAAATGGTTTGAGGTATAATTGGGACTTTTTACCAAGGAGATCCCCTTGACATGTTGGCAGGTCGAGCACCGTCAACACCAAGACATCCTAGTGGGTGTTCATTTAGTTGTTTATGGTTAAGGAAATTGGCAAAGGCAACATATAAGGAATTAAAGAGGAAAGAAAATATCTTGGTACATTTATTTATGAAAATAATGGAAAATAAGAGAAAAAGGAGGTGAGAGGTCATAGGTTGCATGTGAGGAGGAAAATGGAAAAAAATAATGGAAAATGAAGAAAACAAAGGCCTCATTAATTAAAAGGCTTATGAGGATCAATTGGGAAGCTTCTTCCATTCAATGTGACTCTTTTGTCAGTTTAGTTTTGGGAGGTCTCTCATTATTCTGCTCTCTCTCTCATACTCTTGGATATTTAGAGTTTTATTGGAGCACTCTTAGAGGGCATGGAATACTTGGATTCTTGGAGCAAGAAAGAAAAGGAAGAGAAGGAAAGCACAAGAGGGAAACAACATCAACAACTACATCATATTTCTTGCAGGTACCGAGTTGCATGTATGATTTTTTCATTAGTTTTGGCATGCATGGCACATGCATGTGGTTTGTTGGTTATGATTTGTCATTAGCATGGAGGATGGCTGGGATTGACAATGGATTGCCTAGCCTTGCCATTTCTTGGATAACCATGGTGATTGTGGGTTTACTTTCATTGTTTTGTTTTTGTGGGTTCTCATGTTTCCTTAGCTTGGATTGAGTTATTAGTGTTGGGAGCCTAGTTGAATAAATGCAATGGAAACCCTGTAATAGCTTGGGTTGAGTTGCTAAACCTGGAAGCCCTAGTTGGAAAGATGCTCTGGAAGGCATGTAACAGCTTTGGTTGAGTTACTAGTCCTCGAATCCATGGTTGGAAAAGTTCTCGAGAAGCCCTTTGGTGGGTTGGGATACTAGTCTTAGAAGCCTTGGTTGGACAAATTATTTGGAAGCCCTGTATAAGCTGTGGGTTGAGTTACTAGTTCTGGAAACCTTGGTTGGACAAATTATTTGGAAGCCCTGTATAAGCTGTGGGTTGAGTTACTAGTTCTGGAAACCTTGGTTGGACAAATTTGTGGAAGCCCTGGAAGGATTGGATGGAGACCTATATGATGATGGTTTTTGGTGATACCCGACTATGAGTTGGAATCATTGTTTGATGTGTTGACTTGGGTGGCCTCTAGAAGCTCTTGATGGGTTTTGATTGATGTGTTCTCTAAGATCCTGCATTGATGCTTGGAATATGGCACATGGGTGATTGGATAAAGAGAGACTTGGCTCAACCAATCTATGGTTGGGTGGAACGTGGTCGTCCCATCATGGGTTGGTTCATTTCATTTATTAATGAAAAACTCATTCCCTTGATTTTCATGCGCAAATATACTAAAGTACTTATGGATTTTGATTGCTGATATGTTTATTATATTTTTGTTCCTATTATGCATTTTATATGCACATTTACCCTGGTAGATGTTACAAAATATACATAGGAGATTGAGTCATGTCATGGTAGCTCCTTGTTGGGCATGGAATCCCCCCAAGGCATGTTTTGGGGCTCAAAGCCCAAATTTTGACCGAATCTTGTTGTAAAGCTCTGTGAATTACGAGTGTGGGGCATGAAAGTATGTAGAGTCACAGGGCTTTCCCCCATATGTTTGTAATATAATGTTGGTTGGATAGACCTACCGATGGTCCACAGACCATGGGATTGTATAAATAGAGCAAGGCTCTAAGTGTAAAAAGGGTAGGGGAAAAGGAGTCTAAGTGACTGAGTCGTAACTTGAAGTGTGTCTTTGGGTCGTAGAGTGGGATAAGGCTCTGTAGCTGAGTGCACAAAGGCCTAGTAGTCTACAGCTAAGTGCACGGACCCCTATAGTTGAGTGTGCAGGGCGAGTCGAGTCTATAACCAAGGAACAAATTAATAAAGAGAAGTTTTGTCATAATTATGTGTATCTATTCTTGGGTTAACGCATGGTTGTTATGATTTGCAAAGATATTGTTTATTTACTACATGCACCTGTATGAATGATTTATGCTGTTAGGTATAACTTAAAGCATGTAAGTAGGCTAAGATAATTACTAACATTGGAATACCAGTAAGGTCTTGGGTAATAACACAAAGCATGAAATTTAGCCCCTAGGTAGGGTTGCGCGAAGACAATATATCATGTTGCAAGCTATGGGAAAGTGCCCAAAGCAGCCTGCGCACAGGGTTAAGCCATGGTCAAGTTGAACTCATCAGACATCTTGAGGGTGCAGAAACCTAGTTCTAGCACCCTCCCATACTACTTCAGGTTAGACATCAGTCTGCACTCTACAGACTATTACCGAAAGGGCTAGTAGTAGTGGGATTTGTTTGGCTAACTTAACTCTAAACCTGGGTGAGGCCCCAGTAAGCCAACAAGTGGTTTCATTGCTGGGATTGGGATCTACATAAGAGATGTTTGATGTTGTATCACTAGAATTCAACAAAGAAAAGAATTGAAGAGTAGTTGGAAAGAAAGATTCATGAGTTCGCAGCATAGGAAAATAGGAATCTGTGATTATCAAAGGAAGAGTGGTTAGATTGCTACTTATATAAGGAAATCCATGAAATTTTCTTTGCATCCTTCCCCTTTGAGTTGTACGAGTGGATCGTGAAGCTAGCAGATAGTCAAGGAAGGTGTAGGCTTGAAAAACCTATTGTGTGGACTCTAGAGTTGGTTTGCATACTGGAAGCATCGGAAGACAAGATCACACACGTTGTGGATCACTGGCATGATCGAATTATAGGAGGATTTATCACTGAGTTCATGTAGATACTTCAGTCAGCTATAGTGAGGCGGAACAACGCTTCCTCAAAGGACTACGAGGTAAGTACATTAAATATTTGAACGCTTGGATTAAAATGTTACTGTGTGAAAAGCGCGTTATGCAAATAAATTGATGTTTGGGGCTACGCGAAGTGGGAGAATCTACAGAAATGAAAGTAGCGCAGAACTAGAAACTAGCCCCTTGATTTCACCTTTGTGAGAAAGCAAGGAAGAGCTCATGAAGGTTTCACCAAGAAGTGTGATCAGTTTGATAAAGTAGCGAACTCTGTGCATACCACCCCCACCTACACCACCACCAGTTTCACCATCTTCACCCCCATCCTTTCCCACACCACCTCTACTACCACCACAGTTCAATATGGAAAGTACGATAAAATTTCTGGTGTTCAAAGGAGTAGGGAATGAAGATACAGACCAGTTTTAGTTCGTGGTAAGCGTTGTATGGGAAGCGCAGGGAGTCACAACTAACAATATAAAGAAAGCAATGCTGGTAAGCACTCTGCAAGATCATGCACTCACTTGGTACATTAAGCATTCCAATGACAATCTGAACGTAGGGATCACGAATATCCCAGCTGTGCTAAATAAGGAATTTAGCAGGCAAAAATTAGAGACACAATCGATCATTGGATTTAAGGAAATCGCGATTCTTCCAAGCGAGACCCCCTGGGAGTTGGATTAGAGACTAAAGTGTACAATTCATGAAGCCAATATGACCTTGATAGATGGGCAACACCATGCATGTTTTGTAGTATCGCTAGCACCGTATCTAATGAACACGTTGTCACAACAGAAGCTAACTACTCAGGCCAAGGCCTTGGAGATCGTAATGAGACTACACGAGACCCCGATATAAGATGCTGACTTGGGAGCTCAATAGATCCACACAGAGTTGAAAAGCTTGTACCTTGAGATGCAAAGTTTGAAACAAGACAAGACGGCTTGCCCAAAAGTGCACGAGGAGGTATGGTGTGTAAAGTGCAAAGGCCAGGGACATGACAAGGACCATTTTCTAGTCATCGCGAACTACTTGGCGGGATGAGGACCAATGCCATTGAGACTAGAGGCACAAGTAGGACCAAGAGTGACGCTTGCATTATGGTGCACAAATTTTTAGATAAGAGGGAAACATGCTACAGATAACTACCATCTATTACAGAAGTATATGGAGCATTCCCAACAGTTGTTCTGTAATTTCTACAGGTCAGTAGGCCACGATGAGTGCCCCTGTAGAAGTTATGAAGATGGATTGAAATCATATCTACAGATTTTAGATCGAAACATGGGCCCTCCATCAAAATGTAGGAATGGTGTGCACTGGATTTTAGGGGCGCGGATGAGGTCTAGGTGGAATGGGACCAGGAGGAGGTCGCAGACAATTGATATGTTACAATTGTGGAGGACTGGGCATTATGCCCACAATTTTACAAATTCGATGAGACCATCATGCTTATATTGTACCCAGCTTGATCATGAGATGGAGTACTATCCCACTATGATAGCGAGGTTGCGCGATAAAGGAACACTCCAACCTCCCCGGACTAAGAACCTGCAAATGAAGAGGTCCAAGCCGCGCAAGGAAGACCTGAATGTAAATATCGTGCTCCGGAGTGGTGTCACGACAGGAGATGATAAAGGCAAGAAACTTGAAGAGAGTGCCTGGGTTCACAAGGCTCCAACAAAGGAACCAGAATTTGATTTGGAGCATGCTAAAGAGACATTCATGGAAGCTAAGAAGAGCTTTGTGAAGGCCTCCACTTCAGGAAGTAAAGACAGGCTAGAATCAGAAATGGACCCATCAACACTCACTAAACTTTTGGAGACATGAATGAAGCTATTGCGTGACAGCAAAGCTGTGAAGGGACTGCAAGTACTCATAACTAAATATGTTGGGACTCTGGCAGGAGAACCGCGCATAGTCCGGAAGCTCTAGAAGAACACAATACGAATAGGAAGAGAGATGATATTGACCACACAAATCAGGGAATATGAAATGGATCAAGTATTTTGGATCTAGGATCAGACACGAACGTCCTACCAAAGCATACATGGGAGTGCATGGGCATGCCTACACTACAATGGTCTCCTATTCAATTGTGAATGATGAACTAGAAAAAGATCCTACCTATGGGAAGATTGGAGGGAATAACGGTAGATATCGAAGGTGCAAGCGTTCTTGTATATTTTGAAGTGATAGATATTGTTGATGACAACAATCCCTATCCCACACTATTGGGAATAGATTGGGCCACTAACATGAATGGAGTGATAAATCTAAAGAAGTGCAAGATGATTTTTGAGAAGAAGTCACTGCGCGTAGTGGTACCTTCAGACCCTGCGGAAGGATCACGCTACACAGATCCACTGTGCGACTATGATAGCAACGATGATCTAGATTGTATCTACAAGATAACCGAGCAGGAGCAGGACTCGATGAATCCAACGGAGGATGATAGACTAGTGTGGGAGTGAGAAAGCTCCTGCACCTTAGATTCGGACAAGGAAATAGAACGATGGCAGAACCGGTTACATGAGGTAACCACACTCAACTGTAACATGATGATAAGGTCACTGCACTGCATGGCAACAAAGGCAAGAGGTCTTCCTGTGTATGACGAGTTGAGCAAGGTGGATTATTTCTTGAAAAATTTTGAAAGAGAAGTACCGGAATAGTAGCATTTTGATGCTTTGAAATGGGTACTATGCACTATGCCTGCAAGATGGTGGGGTATGCATCAAAGAAGTTTTGAGGACTAGCACAAATATAGAAGGATGATGCAGATGCAGTTTGGAAAGCCTCAGATGTGGCTAATAGATAGGTATGACAGACAAGATGATCCATGTGCACACCTCATGAAATGGACCAAGGTCTACGAGGAAGATCCACAACCTGAGTGGGTGCAATTGTTATGTCATACCCTAGATATCATACCCATGAATTGGTATACTAAGATGGAGCTCTGTGATGGAAAGAGCGAATGCGATATCTGGCGCAAAGTATTCTTGTTAACCTTTATGTTTCAGGATCATTGGTTGGATATTGTTGATGATGTGCTACAAGTAGTAAAAGCAGCTATCTTCGGAATACCCCGGGAGCCAATGGAAGTGCTTCAGCTGGAATGGGTAACCCAACTGAGCTGAACACTGGAGTGTTACAATTTAACATTGAGGAGGATGATGAAGATCCACGAAAAATTAACATTCCAGAAATTGAAGGATATCGCGAGGTTCAAGGACCATTGATTGAAGATCCTGACATCACTGCGCCAGTAAAAATTGAAGTAGGTAAACATTGGGACGGAGGCCAAACCGAAGTATGCAATGCTCGATGACTATTGGGATGATGCCACAGTGGACAAGGTCACTGAGTTACTCCATGAGTACCAAGACTTATTCCCGACCAAGATTACGGACTTAAAGGAGATCGTTGACGATTTAGGGATGATGAAGATCACCCTAAAACCCGACGCGAACCCAGTTAAGCAAGGGCCTTACTGCTTGAATCCGAAGTACAAGGAAAAGGTCCACGTAGAGTTAGGAAAAATTCTCATAGCCAGAATTATCGAGATGGTGGAAGAATCTGTCTGGGTAAGCCCTATGGTAGTGCAGGAGAAAAAACAGAAAGGTGAGATAAGAATATGTGTAGACCTTAGGAAGTTGGATGATGCCTGTGTACATGACCCATTCTCGGCCCCGTTCACAGATGAAGTATTAGAAAATGTCGGCAAACAAGAAGCATATTCTTTCAATGATGGGTTCTCAGGGTACCACCAGATCAAAATCGAGTCGGAAGATATGAGCAAGACCACCTTCGCCACTGAATGGGGTTGCTTTCAATACAGTGTTATGCCATTTGGGTTAACAAACGCACCAGCCATCTTTTCGCGCATACTTGTTGCCGCCTTCAAAGAATATATCCACAAGTTCCTGGTGGTCTGTCAGGATGATTGGACTGTCTTTGGATTGGTTAAGCACCATGTAGAAAGCTTATGCTTAATGCTAGATGCTTGCCAACGATACCAGATTGCACTTAACCTTAAGAAGTGCACGTTCCTTATTCCCTTTAGGAACCTACTGGGACATGTGGTCTACAAATAGGGACTAATGGTAGACCCCTCGAAGATTGCAGTAATTCTGAATTTGGAAGCACCACAAAGTGTTAAACAGCTGTGCGCTACATTGGGACACATAGGATACTACAGGAAGTTCATCAAAAGCTATTCCGAGATCACCACACCGATGGAGAAACTAATGAAAAAGGATGTCACATTCTGCTGGAATGATGATTGCGTGAAGAGCCTGGATGTCCTAAAGGGGAAATTGGCCTCCACTCCAATCCTGCTCTTCCCAAAATGGGATGTGGAGTATCATGTCCATGTTGATGCATCATGTATCGCACTGAGAGTGGTGCTCACACAAGAGGGCGAAGAAGGCTTGGATCACCTTATCATGTTTGCAAGTCGTAGATTGTCCAAAGCTAAGAAGAAATATTCCACAACTGTGCAAGAGGGATTGGATATGGTGTATGCACTCCATAAATACTGGAACTGTTTACTAGGAGGACATTTAAAGATGTATACAGACCATTCCGCGCTAAAGTACTTGGTGAATAACCCTGTTTTGGGGGGGCAAATCTGTAGGTTGCTCTCATTGTTCCAAGAATATGACTTTGAGGTCGTGGTAAAACCTAGACGCTTCAATGCAGAACTGGATCACTTGTCATGTATTGAGACGGGTGAGGAACCTACTAGTTTGGAGGAAGGATTACCTGACGCATAGCTCTTTGATGTGCATGGTGCGGATGGAAACTTCGAAGATATAATCAACTTTCTAACAACAGGGACTGTGCCAAAGGAATACTCCATCCAACAAAAGAAGGAATTGGTGGTGTGCGTGGCAGATTTTTCTGTCATTGCGGGGCACCTATACAAAATGGGAAATGATGAGATATTGCGAAGGTATGTATTTGAATTTGAACGAAGTCAGATCCTCATAGAAGCACATGGGGGAATTGTTGAAAAATGTGCAACAAGAAATGTTAAATTTAGAATGTGCTAAAAATAGCATGTCTAAAAATAGTAGTTTAGCTAGTGAGGTCATTGGCCACATTGGGTGAGAGGTGAAACTGCTAAAAATAGAAAGTTCTAAAAATAGCATTTCTGGGTCCCTTCCTATTTATATTAGTCCCTAGTCTATCTATAGGAAGTAAAATTAATTTTGGTCTTAACAATAGTTTAAAATATTAATTAATTAATCTCCATGAGTTAATAATATGAAAATTAAACTTGAAGTCTTTGTGAGATCATGCAATTATTTTCCTGATTTAGGAATTTATCCCTGATTAAAGGAGATAAGGCAGTTCTATAATGAGAGAATCAGTGACATAATTTAAACTAGTCAAGTCCAAGTTAGTTATTTTAACAATTGTTAATAATAAATATAGTTTGTTAATGCTTGCATGGCATTGACAACCTATTAATTTAGATAACTAAAGGATTCACTCATGGATAACTGTTGCATGTCAGTTCTGTCAGAGACCCAGTTGAGATCAGATGTGGGACAGTGTACTATTAGATGCTTAACTATTTCTAGTAAGTAGTTTTTGCATGGTTAAGGAACTAGTGTCCTCAAGGATTGCGTAGTTGGACCATTGGTTATTTTGGTATGTTTGGAATTAATAGCATATGTTTTTGCTATTATTTCCTAAGAAAACTATGTAAGGACCATAGGTAAAGCCTATATAAACAGGGCTTGGTTGGTTCATGAGACATATCTTCATATCTTCAGAGTTCATTGAGAACGGAATAGCTTGAGAGCTAATTCTTTTTGTATTGTGAAGAGGATTTCCACTTGATTGATAATACATGGATGGGGTTTTATGCTCATGCTTTCCCCTGGATATATCTTGTGTTATGTGTGATTATTTCTCTTGATCAATTATGCATGTTTCTACTTGATATTGCTCATTAATTCGATTATGCTTCCGCTTAATGTTTTGTAGAACTAGAACAAGTATTATGCTTTAGGGCATTGCATATATTGGTCTGATCTATAGGTGAAATTTATACCTAGTATCAGAGCACGGGTGATCAAGTAAGAACGATATACTAGCAAGAGAAATTTGAAGTTTATTATTTGGGATATAGATCTCAATTTATTATCAAATCTATTTCATCGATGGCATTCTATGGTTTGAGGCTTGAGTATGCCCTTGATGGTAGCTCAAACTATATAGCTTGGAAGGATCGCATGGAGGCAGTTTTGGAAGATAATGGCCTTAAGAATTTCATTGATCAAGAAATTCCTAAGCCTACTGACAAGACTGAGTAGGTGGAATGAAGGAAGTGTGTGGCTAGAGCTAGGAGAATTCTCCTAGAGAGAGTGCGAGATCACATTGTCTCGAGCTTCCATGGGAAGGAGACTCCCCATGCAATGTGAAAAACATTAAAAGATTTATATCAGAATAGTAGTGATCAGAGGAAGCTAGCACTAAAGGAAAAACTTCGAAAGATCAAGTGTGAAAGGGATGAGATGATTTCTATGTATTTGACCAAGCTCATCACATGCAAGGATGAGCTTGCAAGTGTAGGGGTCATGACATCGGATGAGGATATGGTGAGTCTAGCACTCCTTGGCCTTCCTAAGAGCTGGAATAGCTACCAAGACTTGGTGAAAGGAAGGGAGAAACTGCCAAATTGAGAACAACTATGGTCAGATTTGATGCAGCAAGAGATCAGACGAAGCACCAGAGATAGTTCTTCATCCATGCATGATGAGGAGAACTGTGCCTTAGCAAGTAAGGTGAAGAAGGGGAAGGAGAAGGTTTCACTTTTCGAATCCAGTTCTTCCAGTGATGGGAAGAAGGTTGACAAATCAAAAGTGTGATGCTTTCATTGTCATGAGGTGGGCCATTATGTTGCAAATTGTCCATGGAGGAAATCCAAGAAGGGATACGAGGAAGGATCTGAAGGTGAGGCACTTGCTTCATAGTTTGAGTTGGATTTCACACTCTTCGCATGCATGGTTTCATCCATGGTGGGAAGTGGTTGGTTTCTTGATAGTTGAGCTTCTTTCCACATGACCAACGATAAGAGTTTGTTCAGTACTTTGGAGGAGAAAGATCTCCAGATACTCATAGCGATGGGTAATGATGAGAAGTATAGTGTCTCAGGTGTAGGCACGGTTATCTTTCAAAGGGAGCATGGAGCTTGCCTTACCTTGACGGATGTCAAGTATGTACCAGGACTGAAGAGAAACTTGGTGTCAATCGCGATGTTGGAAGACAGAGGCTATGATGTAGTATTCAGTAAGGGAAAGGTTTTCCTTAGACACATCATCACTAGATTGGTGAAGCAGATTGGTTCACGAGTCAAGAACCTATATTCTCTTAAGGTTCAAGATGCATGCAAAGCCTTTAGCAGCAAGGAAACTGATGGAGACTTGGTGGTTGAGAGGGAGGGTATATTACCTCTCAAAGCCAGAAGAAGTCTCAGACGATTATGGAGGAGCCATGATTGGTGCAGCAACTTTAGGAGGTTATGGAGCAACCACAATAGGGGAAGTTGAGTGGAGATTGAGTAGAGCCATATACTCATGCAAAGACCTCCAGTAGGGGGAAACTTCGAGCTAGTTGGGCTGAGGGATCACATGTAGCCATACCTCCACTTAGGAGGTTGGGCGATATAGAGTGATAGCCCCAAGGATGAGGGGTAGGATCCTTGAGGTACCCAACCTCTTAGATGAGACCTCGCTACAGGAGCCCCGATGTGGAGTAGCAGGAACTGACTGATTGGGTAGAGATAGATGCGGGTGGAGTGGTAGAGAGAGCAACAGTACAGGGAATCCTAGGACAACGCATAGCTAGTAGGCTGCAACAATGCGAGAGGCACAAGTGTTTTGTGCAGTGCTAGGCGGCACAGAGAGGTGTACAATGGTGCGAGATGCATGGAGATGTTGCAGTAGCACAGATGTCAGAGAGGGAGCACTTGTCAGCAGGAGGTAGAGCTTCAACATTAGAGTATGTTCCTAGCCCAATAGAGTGGTTAGTTGGGAGTGTTTTTGTTCCGAGTGTTGTTGGAGCAAGTGGACTGGGTAGATTTGTTTCATGCAGAACATTCTAGAGTTACACGATCAGGTTCGAGAGGAAGCCTTTCTTGTTGAGAGGGAGCGTTGAAAAATGTGCAACAAGAAATGTTAAATTTAGAATGTGCTAAAAATAAACCTGCTAAAAATAGCATGTCTAAAAATGGCAGTTTGGCCAGTGAGGTCATTGGCCACATTGAGTGAGATGTGAAACTGCTAAAAATAGAAAGTTCTAAAAATAGCATTTCTGGGTCCCTTCCTATTTATAGCAGTCCCTAGTCTATCTATAGGAAGTAAAATTAATTTTGGTCTTAACAGTAGTTTAAAATATTAATTAATTAATCTCCATGAGCTAATTAATTATGAAAAATTAAACTTGAATTCTTTGTGAGATCGTGCAATTTATCCCTTGATTAAAGGAGATAAGGTTCAGTTCTATAATGAGAGAATCAATTGACTTAGTTCTAACTAGTCAAGTCCAGTTAGATTATTTTAACAAGTTGTTAAAATAACAAAATATAGTTTGTTAATGCTTCCATGCATGTGACAACTATTATTTTAGATAACTGAGGATTCACTCATGGATAACTGTTGCATGTCAGTTTTTTCAGAGACCTAGTTGAGATCAGATTTGAGACGATGTACTATCAGATGCTTGACTATTTCTAGTAAGTAGTTTTTGCATGGTTGAGGAACTAGTGTCATCAAGGATTGGATAGTTGGACCATTGGTTATTTTGGTATGTTTGGAATTAATAGCATATGCTTTTTCTATTATTTCCTAAGCAAGCTATGTAAGGACCATAGGTAAAGCCTATATAAATAGGGCTTGGTTGGTTCATGAGACATATCTTGATATCTTCATAGTTCATTGAGAACTGAATAGCTTGAGAGCTAATTCTTTTTTATTGTGAAGAGGATTTCCTCTTGATTAATAATACATGGTTGGGGTTTTATGCTAATTCTTTCCCCTGGATATATCTTGTGTTATGTGTGATTATTTCTCTTGATCAGTTATGCATGTTTCTACTTGATGTTGCTCATGAATTCGATTATGCCTCCGCTTAATGTTTTGTAGAAGTAGAAGAAGTATTATGCTTTAGGAAATTGCATATATTAGTTTTTTCTACAGGTGAAATTTCTACAGGCACTGCAGGAGGACACTATGCAGGATGAGTGACCACACAAAAGATTCCTTATGCAGGGTTGTGGTGGCCAACCCTTCATCAGGATTCAAAAGTACACTGTAAGGCTTGTGATATATGTCAAAGGACCAATAAACCATCGTAGAGGGACGAGATTCCATTGAATCCAAAAATGACGTTGTAGCCCTTCGAAAAGTTGGTAATCAACTTTGTAGGACCTATCAAACCTCAGGCAAAAATGGGTGCGATACATCATCAATGCAATGTAGTACTTGACTCGTTGGGCAGAAGCAGAGCCGGCCAAAGACTACACGGCTACCACGGACACAGAGTTTTTTTTTTAACACGTGTTGACTCGATTTGGCTATCCAAAAATCTTAATGAGTGACCATGGTACACATTTCCTAAACAAAACCATCAGTGCGCTCATAGAAGATTTCTAGGTCTATCATCAGAAAAGCACACTGTATCACCCACAAGCAAATGGGATAGTATAAGCATTCAACAAAATACTTGAGACTGTGCTAACCAAAGTGTGCAATGTGTAACGAAGTGATTGGGACCTATGTGTACCTACATTTCTATGAGCTTATAGGAAAACATGCAAGAAATTGATGGGATAAACACCTTTCCAGTTAGTTTATGGCATGGAAGCTATCATGCCGATGGAGTATATTGTACCTAGTATATGCATAGTAGTGCTCATAGGTATGATAGATTGCAAAGCTCTAGAAGAAAGGCTTGCGCAATTGGAAGAAAATGAGGAAGAATGGTTCCTAGCGGGTTTTCATCAGCAGGTACAAAAGCAGTGTGAAAAGGCTTGGCACAATCGCCATATTAAGTTGCGCACCTTCAAGGTAAATGATTTAGTGCTGATGTATGAAAATAATTTTGAAAAACTACTAGGAAAGTTCAGAATGCATTGGCTAGGACCATACGTGGTTAAGGAGGTCACAAACAGGGCCACAGTACAACTAGTCAAACTAAATGGAGAGCCTTTCCCAGGCAAAGTGAATGGAAGCTACTTGAAGCCCTACATGGGTGGCCCAGTTATCTGACTAACCAGTGGAAGCACAGTCTTTGCGCTCCAAGGATCTAGACAAAGGTGTGGGACTATAAACAAATACAAGGGATACAGAAACAAATACAGAGAAGCATTTCAGACACAGAGGTCTTAGAACAACGAATGCAGCAGATCCAGAAAGCAGCAGCTCAATGCTTTGCTGACCAATGCGCAGTTCGAGAATAGTTGGAGGGACTCCATGCAAAGATTTCTGTGCCAAGAGAGTGACTCGAGGGAAAGTCACGATGTTTATGTTGGGGGACTATTGGGCATGGAATACCCTAGGGCATGTTTTTGGGCTCAAATACCAAGTTTTGACCGAATCTTGTTATAAAGCTCCACGAATTGCGGGTGCAGGGCTGAAAGTATTATAGAGTCATAGGGTTGTCTGCCCTAGTTTTGTAATATAATGTCAGTTGGATAGACTTACCCATGGTCTGTGAACCATGGGATTGTATAAATAGAGTGAGGTTCTAAGTGTATAAGGGGTAGGGAAAAAGGATTCTAAGTGACTGAGTCATAAATTAAAGTGTGTCTTTGGGTCATAGAGTAGGAGAAGGTTTTGTAGCTGAGTCCGCAGAGGCCTAGTAGTCCACAGCTAAGTGTGCGAACCCCTGCAGTTGAGTGCACAGGGTGAGTCAAGTTTGTAACCATGGAAGGAATTAATAAAGAGAATTTTTTTCATAATTATGTGTATCTGTTCTTGGGTTAATGCATGGTTGTTATGATTTGCAAAGATACTATTTGTTTACTACGCGCACCTGTATGAATGGTTTATGTTGTTAAGTATAACTTAAAGCACGCAAGTAGGCTAAGATAATTAACTAACATTGGAATACCAATAAGTTCTTGGGTAATAATGTGGAGCATGACATTCAGGCCCTGGGTAGGGCTACGCGAAGATAGTATATCATGCTACAAGATACAAGAAAGTGCGCAAAGACCCCTGCATGTAGGGTCAAACTTCAGACCAATTAAACTCATCAGACATCTCCAGGGTGTGGAAACCTGGTTCTAGCACCCTCCCATATTACTTCGGGTGAGGCCTCAGTCTATGCTCCATGAGCTGTTGCCGAAAGGGCCAGTAATACTGGTATTTGTTTGGCTAACTTAACTCTGAACTTGGGTCAGGCCCCAATAAGCCAACTCCTTTCATTTTACCTATAGTACAGTGAATCTGGGTAGATATGGGGGGGAGTTACATAGTGGTATCAAAGCATGGTTCAAACACTTGAACTAGATGGGAGAAATGTGCTTGTCATGCATGCATGTTAGTTTTCTATGTGTCTGTTGTGCATGCATCGTGGTGGTCATTATGTATTTTATGATGTTGTTGGTATGTTGTGAGGCTGAGATTTTTTCCAAGAAGGAGCAGGATATACATATCATCACAGTGAGGCTGCAACACTAGACCTCACCATAAGAGCAGATCATCATACAGGTTTGTATGTTGGATATACATGTATGATGGTTAATGGTTGTTATATGCATGACGGTTATATACATGAATGTCATTTTAGTGTTGTTGTGGTTACATGCATGATATATGTTAGTTAATGAGTGCGGTCATATGCACATGTGTCAGATGGTCATGCATGGTAGTAACTTCTTGTTGTATGATCACTTTCATACACATGATGGGTATGGTCATTTCATTTAAGATATTGATGTTATATGTATTTTTCTAATCTAGATTGGCCTGCGAAGATGCATATGATTATGATATTTAGGTATGAGTAAATATATTCATGATATTTTGTCGTACTAATCTAGAATTACTTGTGTAGAAGTGATAACCTCACCTCAGATACATTTAGGTATAAGTATTATTATGTCATCAATTTGTTTTAGCTAACATGGTATGTTTATATGTTTTCTAAATGTTTGATTAATTGTATCGCATAATTATGTGTCTATAGGATTGCATGAAGGAATGATCTTGTTTTAAGATTGTTGTACTAACTCAATATGGGTTGAGACAAATGATATGTACGTGAGTGTAAGTGGGAGTAATTGTAGTATTATGATTTGTGATTGTGAGTTGAATATGAAATGGTCGCGAGTCTTGCTAAAGGTTGATTTCAGATTAATAGACATGGTGACTTGATCATTAGAATGTGTGGCTAACATGTGTGAAGAGCTGCAGGGGAACATGCTTAGTATTAGCATGAAAATGTAACAATTGATTTGTTTATACAACTAAAAGTTGGGCAACGTGAAAATACATAGTAATACTGTGTTGTAGCGGCTACAGCCACACTCCAAAATTTTGACTTAGCTTCATTTTGGAGCCTCCCTTCCAACCTTCACAGTAGCTTTTCTTGGTTCATTAGGTTCACATGCTTCAGTTTTTTGCTTGCAAAAAGGTAGTCTTTCGATCATAGCTTGATGCATTCCCCTCATAGGTTGTTCAGCAGAACTTGGTCTAGTTGTAGGCTGAGAAGCTTCCCCATGAAAATTGCGCATTTCCAAAGGGCAACCAACCTTCCCTCTAGAAATTGTGCAATCCTATCTGGTAGCCTTCTCGGCTCCAAGTGATCCAGGTCAATATTGGTGGAAAACCACATATCCCACTTGAAACCCCACAACTATTTCTTTTAGCTTTTCAGTTTCCTTAATTGTAGCACAATTTACTATTTTTAGCAGTTTTTTGGGTCCTGAACTTTCGAAGCCATTTTGAGGCCCTAAATGACATTTTTTGGGAAACCTGGGAGTAACATGGATCCAAAGACATATGTTACTCTACCCAAAGTTGTAGTTCTCGGATAGATATTTCTAATGAGGTATTATGCGTGTCAAACGAAGATCATATGCCAAAGTTACAACCTTGGGAAGTTGATGTACCAATTTACCCAAACATGTTCACAATTTGGCGTTTCATCTTCTAGGGTTAGGTTTTTGGATGTTTATGGTTTTCCATTATTTATAAAGAATAAATAGGCCTTCAAGCCTCATTGTAACATAGTTCAGAGGCATGTAGCCGCCACATCTCTTCTAAGAGATAAGCTACCATCACCCTAGCTAGTTTATTTCAATTTCTGCTTGTAAGCATATTTCAGTTTTTGACAATAATGAAATGAAGTGTTATTTCCACTGCACCTTTGTAGTTATGGTTATCTCTATAATTTGTTGCATTCCTGTTTAAATCTGGATCAATGGTATCATAGCAGTCTGCTTTTTCTTTGTTTTTCTTTGCATGTCCCTAATGAGGTCGGGATGTAAGGAGTTAGGGCTTGAATTGGTTTAACCTTTGCAAGACTAGCCTCACAAATCTCGATGGCCTCCCATGGTAGATGAAAATAAAGATGAGGGGGCAAGAGATCCTATCAAAATATTGCTCAAAGAAGCCCTTGAGTGACAAAGGAACGCAGTGATGGACAACTTTGCCCAAATCCTTCAACGACTACACAGAGGCAACACATCAGCTTCTAACAGCTATTCTGGAAATGCCACACCCTTTAAGGTACAAGTTAATTTTGAAATCCCCATTTTCGAGGGTCAAATAGACACAAATGTTGTAGATAAATGGTTAAATCTGCTAGAAAGGTATTTTTCTGTTCACGATTTTTCTAGTCGGGAAAAGATTATTTTCACTCTTCTCAAAGCAGCCCCCCACATCAAGGATTGGTGGGAAACCTACTGCGAGTAGAAGGATGAAAGTATGGGCTCACTATTTTCAGCCACACCCACTTGGAATTCATTTTGGAATGCCATCAAGGAGCAGTACTACCCTGTCAAAAGCTATGAGGACAAATACATAAAGTGGACCACGCTACAACAGGGAAGGGAACAAGATGTGTTAGAGTTCACAAGAATTTTTCATACCCTTCGCACACAGTTGGGTATCAAGGATTCTGAGCTACATTTGGTACTCAAATACCGCATCTTCCTACATAGGTACATCCAGGAAGAGATTGAGTTCCTGAACATCTCCTCACTTGGCACGACGTATTGATATGCTGTAAAAATCGAGAAAAAATTTAAACAGAAGAAGCGAGACTTTGGATATTTGAATTTGAAGCAAGGGAAAGGCTTCCACAAATCATAGAACCAAGGACAATGCCAAGACAGGGAAACCCAAGAAAACTCGTCAAAGCTACAAGACAAGAACAACACCACAAAGTCGAAGAAGGACACAAGAAAGTGATGTGAGTTCCACAAGAGGCCCACTCACAGCACGAGTGAGTGTCAGACCAAGTAGTCACTGGTGGCCGAGTTGAAGGCTTCAGAATCAGATGCATGTTCTAACTTGGAGTCAGAACCCAACAAGGGGAATGACAAAGGGAGGTAAATCATTGATGCTGAGCCCAACGCCACTATTGCCACTGCCAAGATACAGAAGAATGAGCCTGAACATCTAGAGGAGGGGGAGCGTCTTTTCCACTCATAGATGTGGGTGAAGGGTTCATAGATGCAATTCATTATCGACAGTGGTAGCCAAAAGAAACTCATTTCAGCAAAGGTCGAGAAGTGGTTGGGCCTACCGACTACACCACACCAACAACTGTACAGTATCAGGTGGCTTCACCAAGGACGAGATCTCCAAGTCTGCCAGCAGTGCCGCCTTCCCTACAACATCAAGCCCTTCACATATGAGGTATTATGTGATGTTTCACCTCTTAATGCTTATGATGTATTATTAGGCCAACCATACTTATGGAGGCAACATGTTGTGTATGAGTGAAGGCCTCGCATTGTTATTATTTCTTTGGGTAATTCATTATACATGATATTGGAGGTAGCCCCACATACCACCACCTCTTTGATCTCTGCTAAGAAATGAAACAAAATCATTTCACAGACTAGGAACTTTACATTCTATCTGGTTCGCTCCCAAAGTAAGGGGAAGATCATCACCACATCCATGACCCCCGCGAAGGTTTCCTCCATGCAGTAGCAGCAACAGAGGAATATGTTCATGAAAGAACACAAAAATAGTTTCTCCTCACTTCCAAGGGTGCCAAACGAGTTTCATGTGGGTGACAAGGTCTGGCTGCATCCTCAGAAAGAACACCTTACAAAAGCCCATCAAAAGCTCAGACCACTCCAACACGGTCCATACACCAGTACCAAGACTATGGGAAAAAATGATTTGGAGCACAAAATTCCCCCATTCCTTAGCTTGCACTGAGAGCTCAATGTGGACCACCCTCGACCATGCCTCCCACTATTAATGGACACGTCAGAGGTTGCAAAATAGCTCACCAAAGACCAAGTTAATCAGAAGTTTCCTCGTCTTATGGAGGAACTCAATGCAACGGGGAAAATTGCTTCCCAAGGGGGTAGGAATGCTCCAGGTGGATGTTGGTGGCCACCCACCTATCCCACTTGGACCTCCACAACTATTTCTTTTAGCTTTTTAGTTTCCTTAGTTGTAGCACAATTTACTATTTTTAGCAGTTTTTTAGGTCCTAAACTTCTGGAGATGTTTTGAGGCCCTAAACGTCGTTTTTTGGGAAACCTGTGAGAAACATGGGTCCATGGACGTACATTGATCTTCCCAAATTTGTATTTCTCGAATAGATCTTTCTAATGAGATATTTTTCACATCAAACGGACATTGTATGCCAAAGTTACGACCCCAGGAAGTTGATGTACCAATTTAACCAAATGGGGACCATAGTTTGGTGTTTCATCTTCTAGGGTTAGTTTTCTGATGTTTAGGGTTTTCCATTGTTTCTCAGTAATGAATAGGCCTTCGAGCCTCATTATAACATAGTTCAGAGGCATGTAGCCGCTACATCTCTTCTGAGAGATAAGCTACCATCGCCCTAGCTGGTTTATTTCCATTTTTGTTTGTAAGCATATTTCAATATTTTACAGTAATGAAATGAAATATTATTTCCATTGCATCTTTGTAGTAATGGTTATCTCTGTAATTTGTTGCGTTCTTGTTTAAATCTAGATTAGTGGTATCAGAGTGGTCTACTTTTTCTCTGTTTTTCTTTGCATGTCCCCAACGAGGTCAGGTTATAAGGAGTTAGGGCTTGAACTGGTTAAACCTTTGCAAGACCAGCCTTGCAAATCCAGACGACCTCCCATGGCGGATGAAAAGAAAGATGAGGGGGTAGGATATCCTATCAAAATCTTGCTCGAAGAAGCCCTTGAGTGACAAAGGAACATGATGATGGACAACTTTGCCGAGATCCTTCAACAACTACCCAGAGGCGACACATCGGCTTCCAACAACTACTCTAGAAATGCCACACCCTTTAAGGTACAAGTTAATTTTGAAATCCCCATATTCGAGGGTCATATAGACACAGATGTCGTAGATAAATGTTTAAATCTACTAGAAGGGTATTTTTCTACTTGTGATTTTTCCATTCGGGAAAAGATTATTTTCACTCTTCTCAAAGCAGCCCCCCATGTCAAGGACTGGTGGGAAACCTACTTCGAGAAAAAGGATGGAAGTACTGGCTCACTATTTTCAGTTGCACCAGCTTGGAATTCATTTCGGGATGCCATCAAGGAGCAATACTAGCCTGTCAAAAGCTATGAGGAAAAATACATAAAGTGGACCATGCTGTAGCAGGGAAGGGACCAAGATGTGTTGGAGTTCACAAACATTTTCCATACCATTCGCACACTGTTGGGTATCAAGGATTCTAAGCTACATTTGGTACTCAAATACCATGGATGCCTACATAGGGACATCCAGGAAGAGATGGATTTCTTGAACATCTCCTCACTCAACACGACGTATCGATATGCTGTCAAATTTGAGAAAAAGTTTAAACAGAAGAAGCGAGACTTTGGATCTTTGAATCCAAAGCAAGGGAAAGGCTTGCCCAAATTGTAGAACTAAGGAAAAAGCCAAGATGGGGCATCCCTAGACAACCTGTTGAAGCTACAAGAAAAGAACAACACCACAAAGTAAAAGAAGGACACAAGAAAGTGGTGTGAGTTCCACAAGAGCCCCACTCAGAACAAAACTGAGTGTCGGACCAAGCGGTCACTGGTGGTTGAGTTGAAGGCTTCAGAATCAAATGCATGTTCCGACCCAAAGTCAGAATCTGACAAGGGGAATGATAAAGGGAAGAAAATCATTGATGTGGAGCCCAATGCCACTGTTGCCATCGCCAAGATCTAGAAGAATGAGCACGAAGATCCAAAGGAGGGGGAGCATCTTTTCCACTCATAAAGTGGTTGAAGGGTTCACTGCTGCAATTCAATGTCGATAGTGGTAACCAAAAGAAATTGATTTCAGTGGAGTTCAAGAAGAGGTTGGGCCTACCGACTACACCACACCCGCAACCATAGAGTATCAGGTGGCTTCACCAAGGACGAGATCTCTGAGTCCGCCAGTAGTGCTACCTTCCCTACAACATCAAGCCCTTCACAGATGAGGTATTGTGTGATGTTGCACCTCTTGATGTTTGTGATGTACTATTAGGCCAACCATACTTATGGAGGCGACATGTTGTGTATGAGTCAAGGCCTCATGCTATTATTATTTATTTTGGTAATTCATTATACAGGATACCAGAGGTAGCCCCACCTACCACCACCTCTTTGATCTTTGCTAAGAAATGTAGCAAGATCATCTCATAGACTAGGAAATATATTTTCTATCTACTCCACTCCCAAAGTAAGGGGAAGATCATCACCACATCCATGACCCCTACGAATGGTTCCTCCAGGCAGTAGCAGCAACAGAGGAATACGGTCATGAAAGAAGACAAAAACAACCTCTCCTCACCCCCAAGGGTGCCACACAAGTTTCAAGTGGGCGACAAAGTCTAGTTTCATCCTTGGAAAGAATGCCTTACAAAAGCCCATCAGAAGCTCAGACCACTCTGACATGATCCTTACACCAATACCAAGGTTGTGGGAAACAATGCTTTGGAGCACACCATTCCCCCATTCCTTTGATTGGACTGGGCGTTCAATGTGGATTGCCATCGACCATGGCTCTCCCATTACTGGACACATCAGAGGTTGTAGAACAGCTCACCAGGGACCAAGTTCAACAAAAGTTTCCTGAGCTCATGGAGGAACTCAACGCAAAGGGGACCATTGCTTCCTAAGGGGAGAGGAATGATGCAGGTGGATGTCGGTGGCCACCCACCTATCCCACTTGGACACCCACAACCGTTTCTTTCATCTTTTCAATTTCCTTAATTGTAGCACAATTTACTATTTTTAGCAGTTTTTCGGGTCCTGAACTTCCAGAGCCGTTTTGAGGCCCTAAATGGCGTTTTTTAGGAAAATTGGGAGCAACATGGTTACATGGCCATGTGTTTCTCTTCCCAAAGTTGTATTTCTCAAATAGATCTTTCTAATGAGATATTGTGTGCATCAAATGAGGATCGTATGACAATGTTACGACCCCGGGAAGTTGATGTACCAATTTACCCATACGGGGCCCACAATTTGGCATTTCATCTTCTAGGGTAAGGTTTTTGGATGTTTAGGGTTTCTCGTTGTTTCTCAACAATAAATAGGCCTTTGAGCTTCATTATAACACAGTTCAAAGGCATGTAACCGCCACATCTCTTCTCAAAGATAAGCTACTATCACCCTAGCTGGTTTATTTCCATTTCTATTTGTAAGCATATTTCAGTATTTTACAGTAATGAAATGAAGTATTATTTCCATTGCATCTCTGTACTTATGGTTATCAATGTAATTTTTTGTGTTCATGTTTAAATTTGGATCACCAATATTGCACAATTTTGCTAGTCAACACTCTCAGAAGGAATTGCGCAATTTTCCCCACCAGGGCTACTCAACCTAGAATTTACAAAAAAATGGGTAGCAGTCAGCTGCTCTGCCCAAAAATTGCAAAAATCTTCTGGGAAGCCAGCTCAGCTTCCAGCCAAAAATGTGCATTTCTCCCAACAGTCAAGTAGTCTCTTGCATGTGTAGCTGAGTTGACCAGTTCCCTCCGGGACCAAGCAAAACTGACTTGCATGCATGGACTACTTCTCCCAAGGCAACATACATAGGCATCCCTTGTTTCAGGGATATTTTTCTAGCAGTTGGAGGTTACATGTAAGGATCATTTCAGAAACCTCCCACCAAGTGTCACTTTCCCTATATTTGTTTCATGTGCGTCACAACCTCAATGTTATCAAAAATCATCAACTAGACAGACAGATCTCATTCATCACATCAACCTTGCGGCTTTGACATCCCACATCACATCTAGGATTTGACGGCACATTCAGCTCAACGGTTTTGGGGTAAGCTCGCTTCCCTAGGCTTGTGTTGCATTTCTGTTGCCTTTTGTGTTTTTTCTTGTGTGAGTATTGTTTTCTTGATTTTAGTGAGCATTTGTTTTCATTTACATGTATATTATCTTGTACTAGAACTGCTTTAGTTTTGATTGCTATCTCACTACTGTCATATGCATGAAACTATTTTTCATGAAAGGTTGCCGATTCAGTGACTCACCTCACCCACATGCATGTTGTTCCATTTTCTGAATCTGTCATTCACCATTTTCATGCGTGATCATTCACTTATACTTACACTCAGTATCACTATGCATTTGCACTCAACTTCACTTTCAGTTGCTCATCGGTGCATCTAGGTAGCCTTGGCCTAGGCTCTTTGTCACGAAGATAGCATTGCACAATATTGACATGGAAGGATTTGTCTTCCTCTCAGTAAATGCACATTTCTTCCCAGTGACTTCACCCTAGGACTGTTTTGCACATTTCTGAGGGACAGTGACTGCTAGAACAAGAAATTGCACAATGCACTCACTGAGCCTGCATCCATTGCCAGATGAGATTGTGCATTGTGCAATTCCAATAGTTAGCAGCTAGATTGGACTGTGCATTGCGCAGTTCCAGAAGTCAGTCGTTCTCCCAATAACCTAAATTGTTCCTTGTGCAGTCTTGAAAGTCAGTCTCCCGACCTCCCCGATGAAATTGTGCAACCTTCATGATCAGTAACACACGTATGTTGCAAGTCAATTCTTAATTTCATTTTAGTTTCTTACTAATAGATTGCCTGCCATGAGTGTTGCCATGTCTCCGGTTATTATAGGTGTTCATCTATATCACATCAGTGCAGGTGCAATGGTTTCCAAGAGAGTAGAGTCGAAGACACTGCTTAGAGCACACTTAGAGATGGAGTCGATCAAATGTCTATGATATTGCCTACTCATGAAGACATCAAGTTGTTCATTGACAAGAACATCAAGATATCACACTGAGCAACATCATGAACAAAAACTAAAGGCATCATACTGAATGTAGCAGGATTAGTGAATGCAACAAATGCAACGAATGCAGTGAACGTAGGAAATGCAATGAATGCAAGAGGAAGGTTGTTGACAACACAGAGGTGGAACAAAGTTGCAAGATCAAGAAAATCCACTGATGATGAAAGCAATTTGGGAGACTTGGGCTATGAGGTGACGGTGTGACATGCAGATCACACGAAGACAGAGAATGGAACAAAGAAGGAGTTGCAAGTTCTAAAGCAACAACTCAAGGAAGAACATGAAGTTGCACAGACAGACAAATGAGTTGTAGCAGGAATAGGAACAACAGTGGGTGCAAAATGCATTGACGGATGAAACTATGCCTGTACAAGTTAAATATCCTTCCCAGCAGTTGGCATGGAGAAGACATGGTGATCAGTGTTGTTGATCGCATGCAAAGGATTCAGCAACATGCATGTCATTGTGCACATGCATGCAATCCAACCCATTCAACACACTCACTGAGGCAAAGACCAGAAAAAACTCCAATTGGAGCTGAACATGTACTTTGGCAAGTTGATCCACATGACCACCAACACACACTTGAAGATCAGCATGGACACTATGCATTAGTGCGTGCTAGTTCAGCTGCACCCAAGAAGACTATACACATGTTAGCAGACGATTTGGATGAAGGATCCAAACCAATGCACCAGATACAACGGAGGCAAGAGTTCGCTTCAGCAAGATGTCACCATGGGTTGTATGCACACCATCATGGACAAACAAGCTTGGCATCAGCTTGCCACCTTCACCATCACAAGCATGTCAAAGAGTTGGTCTCATCATAATGGACCGAGTGTCAGTGATGTCTTGCATGGCTTGCTCAAGCATTTTGTGTCACATGAGTACATGTGCATTGTAATTTGAGTCATGTCAATTGTAAGTCAAGTGTCAATAGTTGGATGTAATAGTCATATAGTAGGTGAAGAGTCATGAGGGTGGTTGAACTGTCACAAAGGGGAATGTCAATGGTCACCCCACCCTTTGCTATAAGTAGCCCCTCATAACTAATTGGAAGGGCTTTTTATCAACCAAACTTCTGATAAGACTATCTTGGAGAAATCTTGGGCAGTATTGTAAAGCACCTTGGCTTCTCCGCTACATTAAGCTAGTTCATCTCTTTGGAGGAGTAGGCAGATGTGGTTGTAAGGTTCCACTTGGGGCTAGCAGGTTTACATGGATGTATTGTATGATTGGGACTTACACTTCTTGATATAATAAGAGCCAACACATTTTCATGCATATGTTGTTATTGTAGTTGGAATGCTCCGGTTGCTTAACAATATATGTTGTTTAACTAATATGTAGTTGTGTATGAACTGCTTCATATGTGATTATATAAATATTGTTGTAGATGTGTTGTTGGTTTAACCATCACTGTGGATTGTTTACTGATCTACTTTCTAGCTTGTGATGCATCTTTTCTCATGTGTTCCCTTCTCACCTGAGTACTACTACAGGTTTCTAAGGGGCGCACTCATCTCACCCACCGATGTGTTAGAACCTCTCATTCACCTTCCTTGACTCACTATAGCATTCACTCCCTTTCTATTGACAGAGTTATCTTACTTTCCTCTGTGTGACATCGTGGTTAAGGCATTACCTTACAACCCACTGCTGGGATTTCTATTGACAAAGTTATCTTACTTGCCTCTGTGCGAAATCGTGGTTAAGGCATTAACTTACGACCCACAGCTGGGATTGCTACACCAAATGGTGTGAGTTCTAATTGGGACTTCTTACTGGGGAGATCCCCTTTACATTTTTGCATGTTGAGCACCATCAACATTTTTGTTCTAGAATGAGAGCCAGATGATGAGATGAGTCCTCACATATTTTTTGAATCTCTACACATCTATCATGAATAATTACTGAGTTTCTCTTTCAGAATGTATGTCTTATGGAAGCAATTTCATCATCCCGAAAAATCTCTCCAATAACTTGTATCATAAAACATTTGATGGTGGAGGCTATGTAGCCTTAGTAAGGCACATGGTCGATGTTGTAGCCTCATGCCAAAGACATTGATTCTTTTGAAGAATACATGAGCTGCGCTCTATTCATCTACACGCTTCGAGGGCACCCAATGATCTAGTGTGCCATGCTACCCGAAAAATCCATTCATTCTATTTCTCATCTGGTCGCAGAGATAGACCGTGCTTTCAATCACTTCAACTATCAAGCACTCAACAAATAAATTATGAAATTACGAAAAGCACCCAATGAATCTGTTGAATAGTTTTACACACACTTTGGTAATCTTGCATATCGATTCCCGAAAGATGATATTGATTGGGAATTTCTTGATAGAATATTTGAGTATCTTCTTCATGTATCCGAACCGACTTAACACACTTTGGTGATGGAGTTGCGCAATCTCAAGAAGACACAGTTTCTATCACAAGTGACTGTCCACCTTCACCTCATCAAATAGATCCACCACTATGAAGTGATGTGGGAGATCATACACACACATTGGTTGAACTGTCACATCCTCCCACACCTCTTGCTTTTGATATTTGTGCAGATTTGGCTTGGAAGCCTACTGGTTGTCACATGGACTCATTCGCTCAATCTTTGTCCTCGCATTCTCTTGATCCTCTGGATTGTAATGTCTTGTGTTCTTCCATTGTGGACTCATCACCTGCTGTGAATGAGGATCAAGTTGTCAATGAAGTTGGTGTTATGCAACCAACCTATGACATCATTCATGATGAGTGTGCATGGGAACCTAAATAAGAGCCCACAGTGAAGGGTGACTCCCTTCCAGCTATGCCTCATCCGCTTCATCCTGACATCCCTTGTGATTCTTTTGCTGATTTTCCCAGTGAAAACTCTTTTCTAGATGCTCCTACTTCCGATCATTAACAGGACACCTCGGATGTCATTCTTTCATTACAGTGCAGAGAAGACACATCTTCCTCAGAAAATCCTTTCAATCTTACATTTATCTTTCTCGAAAACACAAAGGGTGAGCATCTTTGCTTCTCATCCACCCCTTTGCCTGATTCATCAAATCATGAGGATGCCGACAAACATCCTAAATTTCCTAATCTTGGTTATCGTGATCTATTCACTTCCCCATTCAATTGCGATGTTGATTCAACTATTGTTAATATATCCATGACACTAGTCTACGATGATCTATTTGTCCATGAGGTCGAAACCCCCCAGATTGTCGAGGCACTTCAGCCCGAGTTGTTGGTTATGTTAGGCCCTTGCTGTCTTGAGTTTGGTCTCACTTCTGGTCAAGAAATCGTTGAAACACTCAAGGCTCCTCATCACTCTATGCTTTGCACTAAATATGAATCAAACACCCAAATTTAGCTTCCTCCACTTGAACTACACGACCCCATCACTCATGCATTGGAGGAATCTTACACAGCAAGCACACATGCACAACATAAGTGGTCTAACTTTCTCACGTTTTCTTGTATGTCACAGTTAAGAGAATGCATACACTCAACATATACACGTAGTGTAGCACAATAGCATGGAAGCACCATAGAATGCATGTACTGCACTATCACTCATCTTTGTTCTATGGTCACTTGTAAGCTCAAAGTGTGTTTGTCTTCACTATTACATCTTTCTTGTTTGTTGTTTTGCACAACTATCTTGTTCATGAACCTTGCCTTCACCAACATGGGTCAACCAATGTGCTAGTGGCTGCATTGGAAGTATCACTTCACGCGATATGACCCATGCACTGTTAGCTTAGGAGTATAAGTAGTGTTTTCTTTTTAGTTGTTTGCATGTATCCTTGTTTTCTTACTTACTTTGTTTGTTTGTTTGTCTACTTGCTTATTTGCTTACTTACTTTGCTTTCACTCTTGCTTCTACTCTTGCTTTTCTTTATTGTCTGTTAGTTTTCCTGTTTTGTTTTGTAGGATAATTTCACATGAAACCTAATGTCGGGAAAAGCCGACAACACCCACATTATGCAAATAAAATTGCATGTCACTGGTCCCAGGCCTTAATCACCTAATCCAAGGTGAAAAGCTTCTTAAAACCAAGGTTTAATGTTCTTAATTAAGTTTTATGCAGAACGTTACATTTTACTATTCAATAGTCTAAACCTTCATTAACCTTTCGATTGGGACTTTATACACCCTTCAATAAAATTTGGTTAATTATATACCCCATGCATATTGACCAAACCCCACTCTTTAACTTTGGTTATATTCAACTTAACTCATAAAACATTTATCCACTTTATTTCTATTATAATTATTATATAATATAAATACTCACAAAACACATGTAAGCCTTACTTTTTTGCCAATCCATGGCCTTTGCACATTTTCTGACGCTCTACCATTATCACATTCGTCCTCCACCGTTGATTTCACTCCATCAAATCAACAACTATCGCATCGTATCGCCACTTAAACCCATTCATCTGCGCAAACTCAAATCAAACTTAACCAACGTTGATAAACTTCTCGGGTCTGATCTTTCTCAAGCCTTATTGGCTTCAATCTCCTCTGTTGATCTTACCATTTAATCTAACAATTGTTGGTCCACTCGAGCACCACACATCGCAAATCGCATTTTCTTAAGGCCAAGGTTCATCCACTCATGAAATATTGCAATGCAAAACTAATCGGCGATCCCCCACCATTGATCAAGGAACACTTGATTCAACTGTTAACAATGATATTGGGTGAGGAACTTGCACGAATATTACCCGTCCGATAAAGCGGTTTCCTCTCTCCTCTGACATGCTACGTGTTGATTGCTAAATGGAATTGGGTGACGACCCTCAATTACCACTAACCACTTTTTCTCCGCCCAATAACCAGCTTCCACTTATAAACCCATCTTTCTTCCTTGACTATTGTACGAGCTGATTGGCGTGCAATTATTGTTAGATATAAGAGACCATCAAATCTACAGTTTGTGGGATTTCAAATAGCACACAATTTAAAACAGGCTTAACCCTTGCTGTTGACTATGATCTAAGAGTTGAATATGAGATTGACGGCTAGGAGCGAGTGCCAGACTTCAGCCATGATCAAGAAAATCCATACTTTCCTACCTCTGTAGTTGTTGATCACTGTCGATCTATCAAATATGTGGGTCTGAAGATCCAGATATATTTATTTTCCATTCTTCTTCCGCCACATATATTCGTCAATCTAAACAATTTGACAGCTCTGGTGCACATTTACTTCCTTCCTTTGTGCTTTTACTTTCTTCGCCTTTACGTGGTTTCTCAAAGTTCTCTATGGTTTCGAGTTCCTCCAGGGTTTCTGGGCTTTTATTGTTCTGCAACACAACTCCATCTTGATTTAACTCTGTATATTCTTAAACACTGTCACTCTTGAACTTCACATTGATCCTTAAATTAGATTCAATGATCCCACACAATCCTTCATCCTCTCTCTGTGTTCTTCCTGAACTCCACCTGCATACATATACTCTGCAGAAACTTCTAATTCACACACAATTCATAACTCCATTAATCAATACACACCACACAATTCAGAATCGAATTTTCAGTATATATATATATATATATATATATATATATATATATATATTATATATATATATAATATTATATATACACAAATGATTACATAATGAGAATATCTATCTCTCTGGCATGATCTTCTAATCAGTTTCCTCTGTTTTCTGACCTGCCTATAGGCTTACAATCAAACCTCTAACTCACAACCTATAACAAGCTAACCAACTAACTATCTAACTTGACTAACTCTTTTTATGCCTTTTAGACTTACATTTATACAAAAGTAGTCTATAACCAATTTTTGGTTTAGGTCCTTAATAATTTCAACTAAAAATTATGGATCCTCTCAATCCTATAAATCATGAACTAATTCCTAATTCAAGATCTTACAATTAATTTCCAAATCTATCAATTCTTATGAACTCTCAACTATCACGATCCTCTCATGTTCCCCTTCATTCGAGAACATTTATAATATTCGTTACAATACTTAATTAATTCCTATTTTCATTATAATCACTCAAAAGCCTAAATAATTACATTAATTCAACACTTAGGAAACCAACTTCCTTAAAATACAAGACCCCCTATGTCTACTAAAATACAATGATTTTTCTTGAGCTGAATGCTCTTGCATCAGAGTCCCAAGGTAGAAAACATTCATGATCTCCTGATCATGTGTCTTCATATGTTGATAGAAAACCTCTAGGGTCCCAAACTTTAGTTTGTAATTGCCCAAATGCCTTGCACCTCTACTGCTACTGTATATCTATCATCTTCTGATTCATTTTCCTCTCTTCAATCAGTTTCAAATTCTGATTGATCACACTTCTTGTTGTCATTTTCCTCAACTTGGACTATTTCATCATCAACTACCAAAGTTCTTCAATCTCCATTTCCAGCACATCCTTGGACTCATCCATACTTTTCCATTTACTACTATCTCTTCCTCTCTGCTTTAGGTCATTGTTGGTGTCCACTAACTTCGGCACCTTCACATTGTGCATCTCACTGCACATTGTCCATTCATATTCAAACTACTGATTTGTTTCCTCAACCTTTTCTACTTTAGCTTCTGCTATTACTCTTGATATTGCTACAGATATTGCTGTATATATTGCTTCCACCCAAAATTCCTGAATATCCTTGAAAATATCTTCCTCTGCAACATCTAATTTCTGCTCCTTGTTTGCAACAAAACCTGTAATCATAAAAAAATTGTTAAAATAAAAATCATAAGGCTTATGTTCCTTTTCTTCCTTTGGCAAAAATTCATCTTGCTGTTCTAATTCTTCCTCCTCTGTCAGCACATCAGTATGTTGATTTGAATTCTAAAAATAATTCATGAGACTATCAACTAGTCTCTTCTCCACACCATCTATTTCAATGATGTCTTCCTGTCCTCGTCCACTGTAGTGAACTTCTTCATTCCCATTCAGTTCTGATTTTATAACCTGAACACTTACTTTTTGGTTTTATAGCCTTTTCTCCAAAATACTTAACTCATGCCATAAATTTTCCATCTCACTTGGAATTTCTCCTAAAAGCTCTATACAATCCTCACTATCTTCTTCTTTGTCAAAAGTATAACTTCTAGTTGACACTACTTCTTCATTTTTGATTCAAATAAAACTCTGATCCTCATTCTCTATGATAGTTTTAGATGTCTGTCCATCATTCTCCCTTTTGCCATTTAAGGAAATAAATTCCTCGTTGTTCTTACCATTAACAAATTTCTTATCATAAGACATAACTGTGTCATCTCTACTGAAGATATTTCCTCCACTAAGCAAGGAATTTATGAACTCCTTCTGCTATAATAAGCTAACTTGATCTTCATTTGAAAGATAGACATCATCATACTTTACTTGGCAACTTTCAGCTTCATTCAAGGCAGTTCCATAAGATGGTTTGTCTTCTGAAAAACATGCATTCAGACACAACATTTCAGTTGTGAAACCACAAGACATCATGATCTCATTTGATGATTCAATCATCAAGTCATCCCATTGTTCCAAGTTCTTTACATGAATAAGAAATATTTCAATAGTCTTTTCTTCAATTTCATCAAGTCCTTCACTTGCTTGCTTGATATCCTTCTCTACTTCTTGCTTTTGGCCATCATCACGAGTCCAACTTCCTCTACTTTCGGTCCTTGCAATATGCTAAAAAGTAAAACCTTTCCCAACTGTGTACAAGTATTTACATGACACCTATATATCTCATCTTCTTTTAGAACAAAATTTAGATTCTGCCTTTCTTCTTCCTCCTTTACAACAATATCAACAAATTGTCCTTCTTCAGATGTTTCCCCTACAAACATACACAAATTTTCAGATTTAAAATCATGTGACCCTTTGGTCTAACTTGAAGTTTCAATTTTAAAGTCTTCATCTTCACCCAGAACTTCACCTTGCTTTTCTTCACAAATGGAAACTTCCATTGCCAAATCAGCTTCCCTGAGTTCTTCCACCAGGCTCTTCACTTGCCTCTATTGTAGCCTTCTCTGTAGCTTATGCCACCTCACTGGCTTTTTCTTCAAGACCCAACCTAGTCTTTGTCTTTCCTCAAGTATCATCATTAATACAATGAGTTGTTCTTTCATCTTAGCAATCTTTTGTCAATTTCCTCTTGACTTATTATCTTGCCATTTACCTTGGCATTCTCTTTCTTCACTTTTATTCTACTGTGGTTTTCCTCAAAACCTCTGTTATGACTATCAGTAGTCAACTTCTTCTCCATCTCTATGATTTCTTCACTCACAATGAGCTGCACTAAAGCCTCTGCAATAGCAAGTCCTCCCTACTACCACTTACCTCACCAAGCTTTCCTCTGTACTAGGTCTTTTGAGAATCCCTTGGTTCTCTATCTATGGAACCTCTTTCGAGCACTTCTCTCTGTTCCTTCTAGGATTCAACTCATTTTCACCTTGCTAGAACACAACTGTCCTCCTTAAACAAGGTTCTGCCACATTCTGCTTTTCTTCAGAAACTTTTACCAGCTTCTTTTATCCCTTAGAAATTCTACCCACATCTTCTATGGAATTGCCTTTGTGAGCTACAACAATACCTCTGTAGTAACAAGTCTCCTTCTTGCTACATATGCCTCACTAAGCTTCTCTCCTCTGAGCTCAGTCTTTTAGCATTTCTTTGGTTCTTTCCTCTGGAGCCAATTGAGCACTCCTTGCTCTAGGTTGCTGCAATATTCTCACCTTCTTATGCTGCCACCTTCAAGATATCTACATGATCTTGTTCTACCATTCTCTTGCACTTTGAATGGATTGTTCTCTATTTCTTGCATCTATAAATTCTGCGACGCATTATCTTTGTGTGCCTACTGCTTATCAAATTAAAATATGATCTCCTATTGCCTACATACACATCTTAAAACATAAGTCTGTTCTAAATTTCCCAAAGACCTTTTATGCAGAATTTCCTTATTCTGCTCTATTTGCTCCTAAATAGTAGGAAAATAAGACAATAATCAAAGAGACCTTTTTGTTATGAAATGATTTTTATACACAAACACGATGGATGAGAAAAACATGATGATAGAAGAAATGTATATAATTTTGATGCTCCAAAATCCTTCTTAATGTTATTTTTCAGATAATCCTTGGTGAGATATGACTTGTTGCAAATCAGTTAAGAATTGTTCAAGGGCCTATCACCAACTTTCAGTGAGCTCAAATCAGTTTTAATCTCTAATTTGTTTGCTTACAATTTTTCGTCATATCTCTTGCTTGATTCATGATCGAATGATTGTGCTAGTTTGGACTAGTAACCATTCTAGTTGTCTTCTATGCTTAGAGGGGAATTAGACATTTAAAGCGTGTGTTAAGAAATGGTTTCCTAGTAGAGGACTTTTCCATGAAATCAAGGCAACAAAGAAGTGAAATTCAGTTTGAATTTCAAGAGTAATACTCTTGTAGCATGACATCTTCAGAAAATAAACTCAATTGTTTAATCCTTGCTGCAAAGAGCACACACACCATCTGTTATACCTTCTTTATAAAGCCTATTCTTAACAACCAATCCTTGTTGGAGTAGAATCTATCCCCAAATTGTAATTGGAATCAAAACCTTAACACTAAATTGAATTCAATATTTTTATTTTGATTTAGCTATATTTAAACTAAGCAACAAGTACTAACTACTATGTAACACTTGTTTATTATATGATAGTATATAATAATAACTTATATCCAAATAATTTGTTACACGCTATAAACTAATTTATTTTATGTAGGGAAACATATCTCTCCATAAATCAAATCTTATCTTTAATTAAAATGTCAATAAGATAAACATGATTCCCATCTCTTTATAAACATTGAATTTGAAATCAAAATATTAACAAAACCTTTTTTAATAAACATTCATTCCACCTTTTAACAAGTAGTTAGTGCCAAATCAGAAAATGAAAACTCTAAGTTGTCAAATTTAGATGCATGTTTTAAAAAACCATAAAAAAGCTTCAAAAACTTTTAATAAACATTGACTTCACCTCTTCATAAACACTTACCCCCAATTACAAGATGAAAATCCTAAATTAGACATTTAATTAGGAAAACCCATATTAAAAGTATAAAAGCAGGGGCTATGTGCATGAAAACTTGTTTGAAGTTGTGAGAAGGGAATCCAAGTGACAAAAATGGAGCGTTATGATGCTATAAGCATTTGGGATGGAAGATTTTTTGAAGTAGAGTGAATGGTGAGTGGTATTGAAAAGTGAAATCCTTCAATCAGACTTACGCCCTATGCCCTATGAAAGAAATATTGTCAAAGCTAACAACCACCATTTAATCTCCCGCCCGACCAAGCCATTCAAATTAATCCAACATCCTATCTTGGTTTCAATGAAAGTTAGTTTGGACTCTATAAGTACAAGTTGCAGAGCTATACAACAATAAATTGATCAAAATGGCCACCAGGTCATTGATGTCTCTTACCATGTGCAAATAAAATTTAAACACCAACTTTACAATATTCAACTTTGATGTTACAGATTATAGTAGATGGAATTCGATTCAGGGAGGAGTTTTCCTTATTTGGATAATTTCTTTACAATCAATTGTAAGTTGATCCATAGAAATGTAAGAGGAGCATTAGAATCTAGTGATCACAACACATAAATCTACAATGCTCAAGCTTTTAGATTACAGTGGATTTCTCAAAATGAAAATGGTGTCTCAAAATTCACTGTGAGATATTCCAACACTCTCCATGGTAAGTCTTTTAGGGATTTCGAATAGGCGCCCATGAATTTGTATTATTTTTTTCAATTCTAAAAACCAATATGATTTATTTTAAATAAAATGCAGAAATCCCAACACATTTGTTTCAATTAAATTCATGTTGAATTTCCAAAGGAGTCTTGGTTTGCTAGAGAAGTCAGGGAGGATTAAGTCGTCCACTATTGTTCCATTCTGGTATAGTTCCCACTTCCTTATCTGAATGACAATGAAAATATGGGATGACATGCAAGTCCAGGGTGGATTTGGCAGAATACATAATTTATGCAAATCCATATAAAAAAGGATGATACCAAGGGCAAGTCCTAACAGATCTCGACAAAATAAGTAACTCTTGCTTGGGTGACTATGGAAGAACAAGTTACTTTGCCAACCAAGCCTAAAGGAACTCCTTGTTATGGCGTGAAAAATCATAAGTTGGAAGCAATGTGGTTGTAATGAGCATAATCCACTTGATCCACGAAACCATTTTTAAGTGCCTTTGTTTAGGAAGTTTCGTGATTGGGCTTTGTTGGATGGATGCAAGTTCTTTTACAGTTCTGTGTCTATGTTGGACCTGTCCTATTTGTGCATGGTTGGATTCCATATATTTCGGTATTGAAAACTTGATGGCATGCATCTGTAGGTTGTCTTTAGATTGGTATGCCTATTATGGTCTTTTTCCTTTCCAAGAAAAGCCTTCCAGGGAAATTCCTAACACTTCCATGCATTCTTGAATGGTACCTAGTGAAAACCTATTCACGGTGATTATGGTGCATGTATGCATTACCACATAACATATTGAGGCAGGTTTTGACCTTGTGTCCTTTTTCTATCATCGATATTCGTGCCAACTTGTGTCCACCCAATAGAATAGCGATGATCGAAACATGAGACAAGGTCAAAACCGGCTTGGAAAAAGAAAATAATTTATATTATCCATGCCCGAGGTGTGAAGATATACATATTTACAAAATTTGTTGAGGCCTCTGTACAACTGGATTCGTGAATGCCCTATCATTATGAAATAACTTCTTCATGGTTTTCATCAACAAATATAAACATTTAAAGTCATTTTAAGTTATTACAAAAAAAATTTACCATAGAATTCCAAACTCTAATGGACTCCAACTGATAGTTTCTTTAATAAATCCATATTTAAGGAGACCATATAGTAACATACCATAATAAAAGATATCTAACACCATGGAAATGAAATAATGCACCTGATCTAGTTACTGGTGAAGTGGCATTCTACTTTTCTTCAATATTGAATGACTTGTACAAGATTTCATCAAGCAACATTTCTAGTTATCTATCCACTCACCTGTCCACTTCCTCAATCATGTCATACTTATCCACTATGCCCTTTTAATAGTAACTAGAAAATCCTAAACCCTGAGTTTGATGCACACATATTATTTTTCTTCTGTTAGCTCCTTCTGTTGTATTCATTCCATTTCTCCTTCTCCTCCAAATAAAGTACCAAATTCTAAGCCTTGAGTTTGATGCCCACATATTCATTCTCTTCTGGTAGCATTTCTAGATTTTCTTCACCTCATTTCTCCTTTTCATCAAAACAAATTATGCAATCCATAAGAGACTGTCAGACCTCTTGCTTCATGGTCGTGGCTACTGCATAAATACTATGACAGGGTTAAGATTGTTTGTGGTCTTCAACACACAAATCCCTTTCCTCTTGAACTAGTGCCTTCAAAGCTTTATGAATTTGTCACTAGAAATCATCTTTGTTCTTTCTAATCTCACTAGGCTCCCCCTTGAAACCTTGTTTTCTACACTATAGTTGTGGTGGAGGGCCCCTTTTCCACATCCTCACCTCTTTCTACTCACTCTTCTAGGAATCCCCTGAGATTGCCATAGACTCAAATGAATTACAATCTCAGAAGTTTATAACAAAATAATTTCTTTCTGGGCTGCCACCCATTTTTACTGTACTACAAAATTCTTTAAATTGCAACCATTCTTCAAGGCTATATGATTGTGGATTTGTAGATGGAAATAGTAAGGCCTCTGTAGGTCTGTACTGCCAAAGGGATGGGAAATAAATGAATTTGGTATCCTGCAAATCTTTCACTACCCTCTGAATTAATTATAGAACATTTGGAATTCTAACTTTTAATGCAAATCTAAAATTTTGGCTCACATTGGATGTTTCCTAGATCCAATTTCTATGAAAATTCAGTCTTAGGGCTGAGTCAAAGTATAAATTACAGCAGAAAATAGTTAATAATATTTTGGTTCACTTCAACTCCAATCCATTGGGAAAATCGAGAGTAAGGATACCAAACATATTCCAACAAATTTCAGCCTTGGGGCAGACTTTCTGAGCATAAAATCAGATCTGGAATCACTGTAATAAATGCAAATGTACATCAATAAATATACCCTATTATCTTTTATATCAATGTGTAATCACTTGACAATTTCAACCTTCACTTATGTCAAATCAACATGGAAAAGTTGTAAACTAGCACTAGAAATTAACAAACCAAGATAATGAATACTGAAAATCAAATTTTCAATTGAGACAACTTTGGACAGCTGAAAATTTCACATTTATGTATAAAAATGAAGTATATGTACATATCATAGCCTCATCACAATGTTGGTACAATTTTCTAGCTCTCCAAAACCCTAGCTAGAAAACAATGAAAACCCTAGCTCTACCAGAGGTCATCTACAAATCAGTATCAAATTATCAAGACTTTTGGCTTCAAGAAAGATGTCTCCTCTTTCCTCTTCAACAGTACCACCTAAGGGTTAATCATAAAACTCTAATCTCCAAGGGATGAACCCTAAACGTAGTATTAAATATGCTCTAAGTGCTCCAAGAAACCATAGCACCTCTAATATAAGAGGAGAATGTACCTAGAAAAAATGTAGAGCGAGAGAGAGCGAGAGAGAGAGAGAGAGAGAGAGATCAAAATAGCCTTTTCACTAGATCCTTCCAAGGGTTATCTCATGAAACCCCAATGCTCCACCCCTAAATAGAAGTTGCATAATAATGATTGAGTGAAAGAAAATACTCTCTTCTTCTTTTATATATATGCCAGCAAGACATGAGTGGGCCTAAATCTTTACAAGCAATTCACTACAACCAAGTAGGTCTGCATGTGTGAAGTGATACACTCTAAAGGTACACATGTCAATCTCCAAGGATGATGTCCTACAAAATCAAGGTTCTAAGGTGATGTTGCTACACATGGTGTGTCCACACTTTTTTTCCATAAGCCCACATAGACTATATCTCTCTTCCTAATCCATGTGCTCCTTTTCATCCATTCCACTTACTTGATCATTGTTCTAGCCCAAGTGTCCTTAAGTCAACTCCAAGCCTCAATGAAAATATCCAAGCAACCCAATTACATATAGAGCTAAATGCATTGCCTTAAAGTGTCCAATAGTTGTCCTCTAGTGTAAGGTGTCCTCCAAGTAAGTAACATGTTTTGACAAGATCTCCAATGCTCTAGATAAGGAAGCCACATGAGCATTGAGTTGAGGTCTAGCAAATAAAGAGAAAACCCCCTCCACATGTGCATGTTCACTACAAACCAACCAAGGGTCCATCCATATGTCATATACCTCATATCACATTGTCCAAATTCCAAGAGTTAAGTACCCAATGCTCCTCTTCTTATGTTAGCATCTCTAGTTGTTGAGTAATAGACTCTCCCAACGTGTGCACCCAATGGGTTACTTAGCAAGCCAATTGGAGTGTAAACCTCCTAGGAAAGAGCACCATATTGGCATCTTAACCAAGGTGAAGCATCCAATTGAGTTAATCCATTCATGTGCCCATGAAGCATTGTTGAGGGGCTAGGAAACATGGCGCTTTCCTAGTAAGGTGAAACATTTTTGGAATAATACGAAAAGTTCATAGTTCCTTCTCATGAGAAAAGTGTTTTATGAACACCTATAAGCTCCCTCTAGAAGTCTACCAAGTCTATTATTTTCAAATATGTAGTTTCTATACTCTTAGAATTAACTCAAACACCTCCATCTAGGTATCATACCTCTCTTCCTTAAGATAGTTGGAAGACTCAGATGGAAGAAGCCAATGCAACATGGCTAAAATATCTCGTGGGAGGTATACTTGCCCTCATTAAACATTTGGGTGTTCCTACATGCTTTGGATCCTCCTACAATGTCTAGGAAAGTCGTCCTCATCTTGTACATGCTAGGATAGTGGTTTAGGGCATATTTACTCTCAACCTCACCTCATCTATCTCCAAATGTCACTCATATTGAGTCTTTGAACCTATCTTTGGGACAAAAACCTCCTCTTAATTCTTCTCAATATTTGAAGGAGAATCACGTGAATTGGAAGAGCTCACATCCTTATCAAAATTCATATCTCTACTCACCATAGTCTCCCGACATGTCAAAATATACATCTTGTATGCTATAGAAGTATCACCATATATTAGATCTTGCATGTTGTAGAAGTATCACTATATATTTTAACAAAATATGTTATTGTAGCATCTCAAACCTCCAAAGAATGATGACCACCTTTAAATTTGAAGGAAAATATCTTTGGATCATAAGGCACATGCCAACCTCCATCGTCCCTCAAGTCATCATGATGGGGAAAAATCCAATGGAACCACAACAGGAGCTACTCAAGATATCCTACAAAGATAACCATATCTTCACAGAGGACCAAGACAAGTAGACAAGGTCCATCAAAGCATAAGATGAAATCTGCATACATCTCAACTCTTTGATCCTAAAATATCAAACTCAAGGGAAAAGGGAAACAACAACAACTGAGTCATCATCAAATATGAACATGAGAATCCTCTCATGTACCTAAAAAATGCTAGAAATGGGAGCAAAAACCTCATCACAATCAACTCCCTCGATATTCAGGAATCTCAAAGCAAGATTAACATCATGGTCAACTCTGTTTGTCTGAGAGAATCCAACAACCCTATCCCTAGTACTCATCACTACTTCCAACAACTACAAGCTTGGTATCAGTGACTGATTCCATCACCATAGGAGTAGATGCAAAAGGTCACCAATATCCTAAAATCGCACTAGTTATCTATTAAAAGGGTAGCAAGTAAAGGTCTTCTGGATTTTTCCTTAGCCAGTGAAGACCTCAATTTGTCTTTCTCTAGCATGAGTGTGAGCTCATGTGTTAGACTTTAGTTAGGAAAATTAATAAGAAACCAAAGAGACCAACATTCATATGTATCTAGAATCCCAAACTCAGTGGTCAATATCTCTTCTATATTACATAAAATATAACAAAATGAAGAGCATCCAGAAGCGTTATTCCTGTTGTTGTTTCTAATTCCCCCCTCCCCCCTCCCCCCCCCCTCCCCCCTCCCCAACAAGAGCAATCTAATGGAAACAAATAGTCTTAGATGCTAGGGCTCTCTTTTGAGTTGACTTGTAGGAAAAAGCCAATTATGAGACTGTGTTAATGGTAATTAGAGGTTCCTTTGAATAACAGTAGAATAAACTATATTGTGTACCATTTCAATAGAATTTCAATTGATCAAATGAAATTTGTTAGTGAGTGTTCTACAAGAGAATATACAAACAAAATAAATATTTACTTGTTGACAATTCCAAGATTGATGGTAGTGCCCATGGAAATTACTTCTATTTATTTTATGCATTTCATATTTAAATAAGAAAAATAGGGAAAAATAACTATGAAAGCAACCAAATGTAGTTCACTATTACCTCACTACATATTGCAACCAATAAAAATGTATGATGCATTTGTGTACATACCTACAGGATAGAGAAAGAGACCAATCATCCTAGTAATGTGGATATTCATTATCATGATTGTAGAGTATTCCAGGTCGAGATGAGTTCTGTACAAATCTTTGAACTGTAGAACGAATGAAGAAGCCACCATCAAGGGTTGATATTATCTAGTATGAATTTGCTTTGAGATTCTTTGATGCAGGATAAAATTCATGAACCTAGCAATAAAACATATCAAAAGATGGATTCAAGACACTACATATATACCAAGTTCCACTAAAATCTGCTTCCAAAGAACCATGCTTTAATTGCTAGAAATATGATCAACCTTTGAAAGCTTAAGTAGTGGTTTTGAGCATCATATCAAACATATCTAAGTTGTTAATACCAGACTGTTGTCAAGCAATGACCTAAGCAATTAGTGTTGTCAGCTCTGTTAATGAAAATAAATAGTGCACTTGTTGTTTGAATGTGCAATAACAACTTCCAAGTTGCACATATATCAATTATAACTTATAATACACTATGGATTGAAAGTGCATATGCACTGCTCTACTTTGTTGTGGCAGCATAAGGAACCATTTGTAATTTTTCCCATCCAGACATATTTTTCATAATCGTAGTGGACAAAATGCATGATGTTTTTTCTATCCTTGTAAGTAAAAAACAAACTTCCACTTTAGCCTCCAAACAGTGAACAATGAAATAACTCTAAGACAGTTCCAAATCCTTGAGAGTGATGAGAGCGCAAGATACTAGTAATTTCCAAATTTTGCAGTATCTAATGCACTTTTTACTAGAATAAAATCGATTGTTGATCCTTAATGTCCTGATAGTAAACTCTTGCAGACAGGCAGTCCAACAAGATGTGTTTCACTTGACTCTGGATTACCACAAATATAGAAAATCCCATCTGTCAACATGATCTTATCCAAATAGGTCTTTGATGGGCTTCGATGGTTGTTGACTAACTATGCAAAGGCCCATAGCCAAACACTATGAAGCCTGTGAATCCACTTATCCTCGAGATTGAAGAGTTGAGAGAAATAAGAATCAACTCAAACCAAAACAACTAACAAAATCACAACATAAAAGTGAAAAGGATGCCATAAATGATAAGAAATGAGGAAGCACTAAATAATCCACCTAATGGGTGCCACAAATGCCTAGTTATACTGTAGAAGTATGATATAATTAACTAATGAGAAATATAGGATTCTTATAATAGTACTTTGCAGCACACTGGGTAGTCCTTTTTGATGCCCTGTTTGATGGTACTGCAAGGTAGCCTAAGGTCTATGAAGTCTTTAACACACCTATCGACATTCTTTCTCATCATCTAAGACATTGGTACCGAGTGAGAGATTTGTATACCCAATTTCAAGTTATTATATTACAATATATGTGGCTCTGGAATAAGACAATTTTAAAATAACCAAGCATGCAATGTAAATGTATCCAAGTGTTGTTGTATGTGTTATGACCCACTCTTTACCTTGATGAATTGTAGAGACAAGCGGGATTGATTCCTCACATTGGGCTTGGTTCCTCACAGTGATTGAAGGTAGAGGATCATTCCCATAATATTATGGTTAAGAAAAAATTGAAAAAGAATAACACCACAAGTCCTTAAGACCTTGTTATGTGTTCTCCTGCAATGTTCAACCATTTTCAAAATATTGTCAATAATATGAACTTGGAAATTAGCATAAATTACTTGACAGAAAGTGTAAACTTTGCCTAATACGGCTTGTTGTGAAGCACAAAATTTTAATCAAATTAATCAATCATTATATAGGTGCATCCATGTTACGTTGTATGCAGATATTGATAATGATGATTTTTCTCGAAGAAGCCTAATCACATCCAAATATGGCATAGCTAGCTTTACCTATACTTTAAATCATTAAACCCATTTGAATCTCACAATAGAGAGCTTGAATGTGAAAATGAGTAACAAGATCATGTTTGTTAAGGAAAAACAAACAATAGAAGAATGCATACTATTATAATATCAACTTTGTTGTCTTCATCAATACCAGATTCAATAAGAGATTTTGAGTGGTTTCTAGGATTCATGTGATAACTACTTATTGAAGTTAAATTAGATGGAGGTATTCATTCAAAATTAGTCCTGAATTCTTACAGCATACCAAAATAAAACTTAGAAAATGGTAAGACATCATATGTTTTATTGGCTCCAACTCATGGGTTAGAATGAAGAGATTTTCTGAAAGGTCCATAATACACTTGCATATCTGTCTAAAGACACAAGTTCATAACATTCTTGGAACTGTGATCTCCATAAGTCTTTATTGAAACATCACATTCTACAATTAACAATAGGAAGTAAGTGTAAAAACAATAATGAGATGGTTTAATGAAAGGTCAGGAAGGTACTTTGTTGTATATGACATAATAGAAACATCTTGAAAGCCTTCTCAATCTAATGCAACTCGAACGGCTTAGACATGCCCATCCATCATATAACTTCGACTTACAACATCGGCTCCTCCCTGAGCCTGTCTCAACATACCATTTGAAAATCACTAGTGCTATGCAATCAAGGAATAAGAGTAAGTAAAATAAAAGTCAACAAGAATATTTGAACACAATTCACATTAAATGAAGTGAAGGAACATGAGGGAAGAAGATTTACCTGGGTAATGACCTGCTTACATAGCCGATGGATTATTTCATCATTCATAATCACCCCTAAACAAAACATGCAGAAGTAGAAGCACTGAAACTTACATCCCAAGGGAAAAGAAATAAACAAGGAAATGGAAAAAGAAGAAATTAAGTAATTATAAGGCTTACCATATTCTCTAACAATTCCATAATTACCATCAGACAAGTATGGATCTAAAGCAACATTAGTATAAATCACCTAGAAACAAAGAATCATAAATTCTTTGTGCCCTACATATTATACACCATGTCAAGTTTTGAAGAAGAATTAAAGTGTAATGGTAAACACATTAAGATCCAAAGCTTACCAGATATGGATACATGTCCTTGAGAAGTCTTATGGCTCTAGGTAAAAGCCCATTTTCATTGTAGGATTCATACCCCATGGGTGACTGATTAAAACATTGTTCTGGCTCAAACATCTCTAACCAAAAAAAGAAAGAAAAGAAAAGGCCATGCACAACAAAATACTAAAAATTCAAACCTTCAGAGCATTATAAATTTTATGGAAAATCACCACACTGTTAACACCAACATTGCGAGCCTTATATACCTACATAATACCAGTGAATTTGACCTTAGATTTAGTAGTGTCAAAAAGGTGAAATTGAATGGGAATTTCTTTTTTTACATAATGACTTGAATATTATAAAAAAGTGACCAATTAATCATGCATTAATATGAAATCATGAACATTTAATAGAAAATATCCATTAGAAATTAACATTCTTAAAATGTAGTCTTGTGGAATATCTTCAATCAATCCATTATGCCAACCGAGCCTGAAGCAGCTTGGCATTGCTCCTATTGGGCTATCCTCTTCCCTTGTTAATTGAAAAAGAGCAACAACTTTGATTCAGAAAAAGGTTGTTTGTGTGCTTGTTAGATAAATAAGAATCAAGTTAAACAATCAACATGGGGATTACCTCAAATATTTATTGCAGGAGATATATTTGTTTCCTGGAAGACATCCCTCAGAGTAGTTGATTTCTAGTTGTAATCACTAGTGCTTTCATATTCATGCATGATTTATCTGGCCAACATATCAATTGTTTTCCTTGATGAACACATCTGAAAAAGGTGTTTGAATTCCCGTTGGAATTGCAAGTGAGAATTGAACACTGAAACATATTGGAGAGAAGGTCATATCCTCTTCGCATAGGTAGAAAAATTGATCACTGAACACTCAAAATGCATTAGAAATGCTACTATATCTCATGCTACCTTTTTTTATTTTCTAAATTCTAAGTATAGTTTGTTGGCAACTATAAACTATTCACTAGTGGCTTGGCCTCTTAAACTGTGTAAAAACACATCAAGCTTTCCTCAAATATTTTCTATAGGTTGTATCATTTTTTTGCTTTGTAAGAAGTGATGTGTTGATCTATAAGAAACCACCCTACACTATTCCAATTTCCACATCCGATGAATTCAAAATAGTACGGGGCTTCTTCATTTTGTTTTGGATTTCTTAGCCTACATGAACCTTGTCTTGTTTTTATTTTTTTACTTTGAAAATTTTCAGGAAATTTTCTTTAGTTATTTTTGTTAGAACTCCTTAGGCTCTAGAATATGTGCATAAAAATCCTCCTTCCATGCTTAAGAGTTAGTTTTGACTATAGAAAATTTCCAATTTTTTTCTAAATATCTCTTTTCAAAACATGAAAAAACTTGCATTCCCATGCATTTCACTAGAGTAGTCAATCAACTAGTAAAATACCATAGTCAATGACATCCTCCTCCAATAAAATATATGATTCATCTTCAAATACTAGAATAAAATAGCTTATAAAATTTCCCTATTAATTAGCACTATTTATTCAATTCATATACCATGCACTTCACAATATATGCTATAATTTTGAAAACGTTTTATTTTTGAAAAAATAATAACCACACTAAATATGAATCTCCATTTCCTTCCAAATTATTCAACTTACAATGTGAATGAAATCCATTCTACCAATTAACAAGGATATCAAATTTAGTGTACATAAATTATTAACAAGTACTAAGCTTGTGCTTGCAATTATATTGCAACTATTGATTGATCAATTCCAGAAAATAAAGGGACATCTAATGCATGTCATCCCCTGCCAAACAATACATCTAAATTTTTGAAACTGTATTGTCCATGAAGCTTTGTATTTTCTACTATCGAATGTTTTGGAAAATGATATTCAATGTTTGTATGCCCTTATTTCATTTTCAAATTGCTAAGGTTATTCAAAATCCTTGAACATTTGTTACTACCACTTCTTTCTAGAGGCCATTGTGTCATTTGTTGTAATTTAAGCACTGCGAGCTTGTTCAAAACTATTAGTGAAACATTTTCCTAGTTTCAATATTCTCTACATGGAATACAATAAAATCTTACAATTCAAACCTCCTCAACAACTATATACTAAAGATAACAATATTACGTTGCGATCCCCTTTCTCTCCAAGAAAAATCATGAAAATATCCTAGAAAAGACTACAATAATTCTCTCAAGAAGCCAACTCCATGATATAAGTCAAGAATAACATGATAATGGAGTTGGTTTTGCAACAATCCTCCTAACATGGCACCTTGAAATAGGATTCCTCCTCCAAGTGGTTGACCATTTATCCACCTTCAAGAAAAATAAATGAATCCTACATAGAAACATGTGTGGCCTCCTCCAAAGTTGATTCATTGTTCAAAACTTGAATGAATGTACAAAGACCATGAAAATCTCTAATAAAGTGGCACCTGTGGCAGTGTGAGTAGAAATTTCCATCAATAGTAAATGCAGAAGGCTCAATTTGGAAAATCATAAGGTAGAAGTACAATCTAAAAAGGAGAAGATGAAGTAAAATTATCAATAGATGGGAATCCTCATCATAACATCTTGGAAATGTGTGCAAATGAATTCCTCTCAATATATAAGGTGTCCTCCGAATTGACTAACAAACTCTTCAAATGGGGTAATGACCCTCAAAATATTTTTTGAAATTGTGAGTGCATTATAATCATATGTCTGGCCAACATATCAACTATTTTCCTTAATGCATATATCTGAGAAAAATGTTGAATTCCCACCGGGGATGCAAGTGAGACTTGAACACTGAAATAAATCTGAGAGAAAGTCATATCTTCTTCTCATATGTAGAAAAATTGATAACCCAACACTCATAATGCATGTGCTATTGATACTATATTTCATGTTACCATATTTGTTCTAGGTCTTGAATATATTTTGTTGGCAATTATCAGCTATTCACTAGTGGCTTGGCCTCTTGAAGTGTGTAAAACCACATCAAATTGTCCTCAAACATTTACTACAGGCTGTATAAATTTGTTTATTTATAAGAAGTGATGTGTTGAGAAGAAACAACTCCCTACACTATTTTAATTTCCACATTTGATGAAGTCAAAATAACATGGGACTTCTTGATTTTGTTTTGGATTTCCTAGCCTACATGAACTTTGTCTTGTTTTTATTTTTTACAATGAAACTTTTCATGAAATTTTCTTGATTTATTTTTGTCATAGCACATTAGGCTCTAGAATATGTGCATCAATCTCTTCCTGCCATGCTTGAGAGTTAGTTTTTTTTCTGTAGAAAATTTCCAAAATGCTTCCAGAACTCTCTTTTCACGACGTGTAGAAATTTTCATTCCTTTGTGATTTATCAGACCTTATCTGTTTTTGGTTGTCACTTATAACATCACTATAAATCTTCCAAAAAATTATTTTTTCATTGTGTACGAATTTTCTTTACCTATTATGTATCACTCCTCAACCCCTTTTGGTCTTGAAATATCACATCACTATAAACTTTCCTTGGTTGTGACATTTCAATCTTCGAATCTTTCTTTTTTAGTGATGTATCACATGTTCCAAAATTTTCCACCCGTGAAATATATTTCTTCACAAACCATTTTCATTACAACATATCACATTATTTCAAGGTTGGTTTGTGAATATAGAAAATAAGATAAAATGTACACTTCAAAATGAAAGTGGAAACACAAAAGGAGGAAGCAGAAAGAAAGGATTAGGGAATTATATATTGTACATGACGTTTAAATACCTACTTTGTTTGGGTAGAGAACCATACAACATTGGACATGGGGCCTGCAATATGACATACATTGCTAGGTTAAACTTGTCTGCAATAATTATACTCATCCTATTGTGGTGTGACCAATGTTCTCTCTTTTACAATAAATCCTACTAAGGAAAAACTTTGAGGAACAATAACTTGGATGGAAATATTTTAGAAATGTGAACTCTCTATTATGTTCTAGATACAAAACAATTTATCAAATTTTCCATGAACATAGTGGGTTACTCTACAATGGATGATACTAAACCTCTAAATATATATTTTCTTGGTGGAGTAATTGGAATTTAAAAATGACCATAATAGACTGTAGGTATTTTTTGAACACAAAAAAGTAATGGCATTTCACTAAACATAAAATAAAAATTTTAAATCCAACATAAAAACGTTGTTACAATATTGCCACTAAACCAAAACATATTTTTCTTGATTCCAAGCATCAAAAATAAAGATTCCATTTAATAAACAATCAAAGAAAAATCATATCCTTTCGAAATACGTTCTCAATGCATGACTGCCTAGATTTCTAATATCAATCTAACTAGACAAGGAAAAGCCCAAAACTATTTTTCACCTTTTCAAGTTGTGTAAATAATAAACTCAAATTCCTGATCATCATATATATTTTGATTACTAAATCCAAATATTCCAAGACCTCTACTGATGTATATGTTTATTTTTTGTTTTTTAGTCTTCTTTAAATAGGAGCCAAACCTAGAGAAATTCGCAAAATTTTGGGATGTAAAGGGGTAGTCAATCAACTAGTAAAAGAGAAAACCAAACCTAGAGTGATTATGAAAAACTTTTGGATGTATAGTAGTTAATCATGCAGTAAAAGACCAAAATAATTGACATCCTCCTTCGACAAGCTCTATGAGGCTTCTTCAAATACTAGACTACACTAGCTTAGAACTTTTCCCTATTAATTAGCACTATATACTCAATTTATATACCACACACTCCACAATCTATGCTGTAATTCTGCAAAGCTTTTGTGTTTGAAAATAAATAACTACACTAAATATGAATCTCCCTTTCCTTCAAAAGGATCCCATATATAATGTGAATGAAAGCCATTCTACCAAGTAACAATGATAGGAACTTTAGAGTCTATTATAAATTCTTGACAAGTACTAAGGTTGTGATTGCAGCTATTAATTGATTAGTTACAACAAATAAGGGGACATATAACGCATGTTAGACCCTACAAAAAAATAAGTCTAAAATTTTGAAACTATGTTGTCTAGGAAGCTTTGTATTTTCACCTATTAAATGCTTTAGAAAATGATCTTCAATGTTTATATGTCCTTCTTTCTTTTTCAAATGGTTAGTGTTATTCCCAATTTTCCTTAAATTTTTGTTACTACCACTTCTTTTTAGCATCCATAGTGTCATTTGTTGTAATTGAAGCAATGTGAGCATGCTCACAACTACTAGTGCATCCTTGGAAACTACACCAACCATTGCATGTAGAAACTTTGAATTCTTCATGAATTAGATACTAAAAATAAGAAAACAAGGCCATTTTTCCATTTCTTTTGTAACCTTTTACCACTTTCAGTGGTTTTGTCATTTTATTATAGTAGACTATTTTATTTTCTTCTCTGATTGAAGAATTTTGGTGAGCACAATGGTTTTAATGTATATCCTCTACCTCATCTTTGTCACTAGAAAATTCTAAAGCTTCTTGAATAATAATTAATTCTCTACCCCGATGTTCTCTAAGCCTTCTTAAAAGAATGTGCCAATTTCTTCCAAACACATTGGATATGCATCTTTTTTAGTATGTTTATGCAATTGCAGAGTTTTTTCAAAAAAAGAAAATTTTAGAATGCAACTCTTATAGAATACAATTTGTTATAAGGGTAATGGTGAAAAGTCGAATACAAATTTAGAAAGAGTGTGTTCTTAGGTAAAGGGATATTATGAAAATAATGATGGAGAAACACCCTCCTGAATAGATCTACCACATTGAGAAACACTCCATTCTTGGTGTTTACTGGTGATTTAAAATATTACATTGCCATTCTGATACTTTGAGGATTTACATTTGAAATTCCAACCTTCTTATGATTCTTTATGTATTGTCCATCCATGTAGTGATTGTTTTTCTCCAACTGATAAATTGCTTCTTTCAACAGTTAAAAAAAAGAAAAATGTCACTGTAAACTTGCCAGTCAAGTAAAATTGTTTATTACCTTGGAAACTATGTAGGTGCTTGATAAGGATGGTGGATTTCTTTCAAAAGGTAATCTGGAAAGTGGTGCAAGCTGGACAATGGAATTGGGTTTTCAAACTATGTGGTGCCCTATCATAGTGGAGAATATGAGTCAGCCCCGAGAATTTCTTATTGAGTTCATTTAATTTCTTAGATTAACAAGGTTTTTTTATTGCATTCAATAACTCATTTTTGTTATTTTGGGACATGATTTAACGTTGTCATGTTATCTTTTGGTGGTTTTCACTAATATTGTATATGCTTTATGAGGAGTGGGGGCTCTTCCTTGAAATAGATGACATCATTTGAGGCTTGGGGCTTATGATTTTAAAGGGATTCATGGAAGCTCACAGTGACAAGATCTGGGCTTGCTTTTTTGTTGAGGTAATGCCATGATTGCAAACAAGATAATTAACTCTCAGATCTCTGATTCCATGTAAAGCTTCCTGTTTTATCTGTGTTTGGTTGCTTGAGAAGACCATAGACTTGAAGGATTGGAATTTGGATTTATAATGAGAATAGGGTATGCAATTTATTTTAAGCCTGTGTGTGTTTCTAGAGTTGGAGAAAAACGCCAAACCAAATAAAATGCTATGGTTGATTCTTAATAACTAATGCTTAGAGATTTTTCTTGGGAATTTGAATATGTAGGGTTATAGAAAATAAGATACTCTAGTTATAAACCTCTATATTTCACCTTATGTTCTGGCATATAAAATTCTGAAGGCACCCTAGGTTGATTTGTCATGTTGTGGAATTTGGCAGTTTCACAATATTTTTGCACAATAGTGGCTTCTTGGATTAGAAGTGAAACTATAACGATGTAAAAATGTTAATAATGTTCTAAGAACTACACATAAATTTGAAAATCACACTTTTGATATTTAGTGAGCCCTAGATATGCATGTTACTAAAGACTACTTGCACTTAGCAAGAGACGAGGTAAACCAGTGAAATTGTTTTGGTATACTTAGTACTCTTACTTGAAGGTGTACATTAGAATTATGGAAGTGTAGGAATATGCACAAGGAGAAATAATGTAGCACTATTTTATGTTTTCTCCATAGGTGCATCTAAAGGAGGTTGTGTGCAATCAGGTATTGCTGTAATACAGATTTTAACCTGAGAAATGGAATTTTTCCAATTGGAATGAATTTTTGACACCTTGGGGTGCATTCTAAGTATGGAATGTGATGTTTCATGGCATATAGGATAGCCCCTTTTCCTTATCATCCATCAAGTTTGCAATTTATGTACATGACATGCAATTTTTATGCAAGTGGACATTTTGGTACTATAAAAATAATAGGTAGAAAGCAAACTTGGTCTTACAAAAAGCATTTTTTGGCCCATGGGAGTATAAATCAGAGTAGGAGATGGTGTTGGTGAACAATATGAGTAGGTTCCCCCTTAGACATGGCATGGAAAAAAATCATCATAGATGCTAACTTGGAAAATTTCCCATTCCAAAGACCTCTAAGCATGGGATTGGTGATCAACTTTGACTTTTCCAAACTCGCGTGGTAGGATACTTAACAGTTTGGGAACTTGTATTTTAATGATTAAGGCTTATGAGGAGGATTGTCATATTTGACATTGTAAAAAAGATTAATGTTGAGGGCTGCAAATTACTTCCTTGATTACCAATGGATGAGAGGAGTGATGATCATCTTTGATTTGATCAAAGTGGTAATATATATTTATTGGAAATAAACTTTGACTTTTCCAAATAGTAAAGGTTAGAAATTAGGTAATCATTTAATAAATTTTCAAGAAAATATACATTGAGGATATTGCAAAATCTGTAAATAGGGGGAGGAAATGTCTGCATGAGACAGATCTTAAGGTGCAAGTATGATCACATATTGATTACACTTAGATTGTTAAGAAAACTATATACGAATGTATGATCTATGAGTGTTGATGTGTTGATGTGTATGTTGATGACAATATATCTCTGAGTTGCACTTTGCTCTGTCTTGCTTATAGGGATTCATTGAAAGATAAACAGATTGGTGAACATAAGTAAATAATTTGAACTGTAACAGAAAATCTCATATGAATCTTCTATTGGTTAGGGTTATATTACCAATGATTTGAGCCAACCTAGAATTCTACTATTATAGCTGAAATTTGAAATCCAAAAATTCCAAAACTAGATATGAAATCTAAAAAATAAAGTAGACAAAAAACAATAACTTAAAAACACCCTAACTATAGGAAAAACTTGAATAATTACAAAATAATAGCAAAGATATGAAGACAAGGAACAACAAAAAATACTAGTGATTTCAACTAGAACTAGATAATGATTTTGAAGAACAAATGTAAATGCTAGTAGGAAGTAGTTTGTCACTAAGTAACCCAAAAAATAAATATGATACAAAGGAATTATTCTGAGAAGGTATGGATGCAAACTCAGGTCAAACTAACAACAATATGGATGATGCCTACACCAAATAGTCTCTTAAAAAATCCATGCAATAGCACACTTCACAAACAACTTCATCAAGGTATGGAGGCCAAATGAGGACCAAGGCAGTATGGATACTTCCCTTGGCCCAAATGGTCTCTTTCAGATGACCTTAATAAAAAGCCTCTACTCAAATGTCTAATGGTAATTTTATAGTTAGTCTTCCCAAATTTTGTAGAAAAGAGGTGTTTCAAACTTTTATTAGTGACACTTACGAGTGAAAGTTGTAACTGAATATGCATGGAGTTACAAAGGATTTTATGATGAGAGGGAAATATTTTTTAGCTTTTTGGGTTACTTGGAATTTTTTTACAACATGTTTGGGCCTTGGGGGTGCTTCGTGAGATGTGAGTTGCATGGTGTATGGTTGGACCATGCTCTTCCATGATGGACTTGGACATTGGCGGTGGTTTACTATTTACTACTAGACCTTGTTTGGATGTTTGAAAGGCATTCTTCCTCGAAGTGTTGGATAAGTATGGATCTTGGTGATATCATGTTGTTGATGCGTGAAGGTAGTTTATGTGCTTGGAGTAGAGTTGGGTATTTCAAAGGAGGTTATTGAGCGCTAGATAACATGGGGTTGCTTGGTTGCTTGCATGGAGGTTTACACTTGACATGTGGATTCTTGGGTTGAGGGAGTGGGTATGTAGGTGTGGGAGTCCTTAAGGTGACACATGACCTTGGATATCCATTATCCTTAAGGAAACACATGACCATGGAGATACATTGGATCTTTAGACCTTTAGAGGATTGTTGGACCTTGAGAAGTAGTGCTCATGCCACGTAGGCCTTGCTTGTTAATCATTGTCACCTTTGAGCCTCACACATGTCACGTAGAGTAGAGTGCTCCACATGGGTGGACCTACTTGTGTCTTGCAAGTTTGCTTGTAGTGGACTAGGTCCACTTCTTATTGTAAGGCCCCTTTACCTCTCATATAAATAGAGGAAGGAGTGAGTTGTTATTATAGTCGATCATGCACTTGTGCATATTCCTTTCCATACTTGGGTTAGAGATGTAAGAGCAATGATACTTTCTCTCTCTCTCTCTTGTTCAATATTCTTTGTTCTTTATGTGTTTTTGTCTAAAGGTTCTAGTGTTTCTTAGTGAATTCACCCGAAAACTTCAAATATGTGAAGAGGAAATGAAAGATGTTAGGTGCATGGTATATGGTTGGACCATGCTCTTCCATGATGGCCTTAGACATTGGAGGTGGTTTACTATTTGCTGCTAGACCTTATTTTCATGTTTGAAAGACATTATTCCTCGAAGTGTTGGATAAGTATGGATATTGGTGACCTTATGTTGTTGATGCATGAGGGGAGCTTATGTGCTTGGACTAGAGTTGGGTATTTTAGAGGAAGTTATTGAGCCCTAGATATCACGGTGTTTCTTGGTTGCTTGCATGGAGGTTTATAATTGACACATTGAGTCTTGGGTTGAGGGAGTGGATATGTAGGTGTGGGAGTCGTTAAGACAAAACATGACCCTGGATATGCATTTTCCTTAAGGAGACACGTGACCATGGATATGCATTGGACATTTTGACCATTGGAGGATTTTTGGACCTTGGGGAGTAGTGCTCATGCCATAGAGGCCTTGCTTGTTAATCAGTGTCACCTTTAAGCCTCACACATGTCACTTAAAATAGAGTGCTTCACATGGGTGGACCTACTTTTGTCTTGCAAGTTTTCTTGTAGTGGACTATGTCCACTTGTTATTGCAAAGCCCCTTTACCTCCCATATAAATAAAGGAAGGAGTGAGTTATTATAGTCGATCATGCACTTGCACATATTCCTTTTCATACTTGGGTTAGAGATGTAAGAGTAGTGTCTCTCTCTCTCTCTCTCTCTCTCTCTCTCTCTCTCTCTCTCTCGTTCAATATTCTTTATAATTTATGTTTTTTGTCCTAAGGTGCTAGTGTTTCTTGGAGCATTCACCCAAAATCTTCATATATATAAAGAAGAAATGAAACCCATGAACAAAATCACAACCTTTCATATAATTCTCCATGCTTTCAAAAATCCTATATAGGGAAAACCAAGAGAAACCCTAGCTCTAGCAGAGTACTCCAACAATCAATATTTTTGAATATCTTTTTGAAATATCTTTGGTGGAGCTAAGGTTTCTATTTGTTTTCTCTATATAGGGGTTTGGAGAACTTAGAGCATTATATGATGAGTTGTGACTGTGTTCATGGATTTTAGTTCTTACACACACATGTGAAGTTCTCAACTATCCAAAATTATGTTATTTCAAAGAGTTGACTTCCAGATTTTCATAAATATAATGTCCTCAAAAATATCACTGAACACTTCCATATTCATAGTTAGATCATATTCCAAGAATATATACATTTTTTGTATGGATGAACAATTGTCTCACAAACAACAATCACATCACAAGCGACAATTGAACTTGGTTGGGGAGGATATTAATTTATCCTCTCAAGTTCCTGAGTTCTTTCTTTTTTCAAATCAAATCGAAACTAGATAAAGGCTGGATAAAAAAATTGGTTGACCAAACTACATAAATTATTCAAATTTAGGAATATATATATATATATATATATATATATATATATATATATATTAATATGCATCCATATGAACCACAACCATTATACAAAATAATTTCCATTTAACTTGAGTTTTCCTGGAAATAGATTTGGAGGTTTCCCAACATGAAATTACTAAAGAATATGTTGTTTTGAAGCGAAGCCTGCACCATATCATAGCTAAAATCTAAATTCATTGGCACCCTTATTCTTGGCACTAGTCTAAGAATCCTATACCATAATAAGATCATATTTGTGCTAAGGGAGTTCAAAATTCATTTAAAGCCACATTTTTTCTTAAGGGTGAAAATGGTTTTGTGCCACATAACTCTATTTGAAGGAAAAATGTCTATATGATAAAACAGAGGAAAGCTTGAAATGCTTTTTCTATAACTAGAAGTACTATTATGACATTGTTCACAACTTTTAAGTACTTTGTTGAATGATTTCAAAGGGATGTAAAAGTGGTTTAGTGGGTCAGAATGTTCAATGATGGGTATTATTTTGAGATTATTTTCCTAGGATGCTCCTACTAAATTGAAAATGGTTTTTTTCTATTTATTGTTTGGGCCAAATATTGTAACAATAGGACTAGTGCATGAACTATGATAAAAGGTCAGCAAGAAATACATAAATTATTCAAATTTAGTAAAAAAACATATATATTAATGTGCATCCATGTGAATCACAACCATTATACAAAACAATTTCCATTTAACTTGAGTTTTCCTAGAAACAGATATGGAGGTTTCCCAACATGAAATTCCTGAAGAATATGTTGTCTTGAAGCCAAGTGTGCACCATATCATAGTTAAAATCTAAATTCTTTGGCACCCTTAAACCTGGAAGTAGTATGAGAATCCTATACCATACTAAGAGCATATTTACACTAAGAGAGTTTAGCATGCATTTACAACCACATTTTTTCTTAAGGAGTGGTTCTCTACCACATAACTCTGTTTGAAGGACAAATATCCATATCATAAAATAGAGGCAATCTTGAAATTCTTGTTATGACATTGTTCACAACTTTTAAGTACTTTGTTGAAGGACATCAAAAGGATGTAAAAGCGATTTAGTGGGTCAGGATGTTCAATGATGGGTATTATTGTGAGATTATTTTTCCAGCATGCTCCTACTAAATTGAAAATGTGTTTTTTATGTTTATTATTTGGGCCAAATATTGTAACAACAACACTAGTGCATTAACTATGCTAAAATCAAGGGAAATTTTAAGGATGGAAGTTTATCTTAAAGTTTAGCAACCTTGGCGAATCTTACAAGTCCCTAGTATCCAAATCTTAAAATGTTTGATTGTAATTTTGTAAAAATATTTATATTTCTAATTATTTTATATTTGACAACATATAATATTGGCGATTTTTAAGGTAAAATAATTTCATACTATAAAATGTGGGCGAATTCAATTTTAGAAAAATGGAAATTGGAGAATATTTTTTTTGGAAAAAACATGGAATATTAGCCCACCTGCGAATATTAGCCCGTAAAATTTTCCCTAGATAAAATGTCACTTTCTTGTTAATTTTACCATGAATATCTCTTTTACAAAGCAATATTTCTTAGCTCTATTTACATTAGTAGTTTGATAAGAACATTTCTACAGTCTCTTCACTGAATTTCTTAAAGTTTTTACATTTATGGTTTTTGACAAAAAAGGGCTAACATTTTACCCTGGCTAAGTAAGGATTCTTTAAATAACCTTATAGATTGGTGCCTTTTTGTTCCATCTAAGCTTGGAAAAGTGTCATGAATTTACATTGAACAATGTAATAATCTAGTCTTCTCTAGAAACAGTCAAGCCAAATCTTTAATTTTACAAATTACCTACCAGTTCTGGAAATATTCTTTGAAATTTCTAGTTGAAGGTGTTGGATTTAGGTAAGTGATGCAAAATGCACACCTAGAGTTCTATTGTTCACCTATTAGACCAGTGTAAATTATAGGAAAACTTGGAAGGGTTGGACATGACTGTTCCAACCATACTCTTATTGGCCTGGAACACATATATTCATAACACATACCTACAATACTATTGTTCCCCTATTCGGCTAGTGCATATTATAGGAAAATTATTAAATGTTGGACTTTGTTGTCTCAAGTACACACACCAGAACTAAAGATACAACATGTTTGGTGAATCCTTAGATATGTTTGAGATTGCGAGCTAATTTTTTAAGTAAATGCATGTATAAAAATTCTATATTAGAAAAATAACCATTAATATTTTTTTCTAGCATTTTCGGCTTAATTCACAATATTATGCTAAATAGTGTCATTTCAATGTCTAGAAATTAGGATATGTAAATGTGAGATATATACTCTACATATTTGGGTTATCTCGTCTTCAAATATGAGATTTTTTAGGTTACATGTTAATTGTTTGAACTTTTAACTTTGAATAAATTCCTGAATGGACTTAGTAAATACTTGAATGAATGGACTTCGTAAGGCAGTGGTACCATAAATTGTGTTATTTCAAAGATCTGACTTCCATATTTTCACAAAATACAATGTCCTCAATAAATACTTATATGTATACATACTTATGTTTATGATTATATATGTGTTGGAGTGGTTCCTTTATGTTTTACTATAATCCTGTTGTTGACAAGCTTTAGTTGACTTTTTTCATCAATTGTTCATAGAATATGCAAAAGATTTCATTGTCAAAATGCGGAAAAAAATTACATTTCTCCTGATTTATTTTCTTTATTGTTCATGAAAAGATAATCGTGTTGCAGGAATGAGGTATACCATAGTTTCAATTTGTGCCTATTTTTTTTCCTCCGCTTTTTTACAGGGATGTAGATTTCATTTTCATGTTGATGGTTTTTGCATGTATTTTATCTAACTCCAAATCCTAGTAATGGAGTAGATCTTGAGAAGTAGTCGTGGACACAGACTATCAAAGGTTAATGCTACAATACCACTTCCACATGGTACCAAAAAACATTTAATGGTAAGTGACATAAAGAAGAGTTATTTAACGACAGGGTTGAAAGGGAAACCTCAGGTCTTAGTTCTAAGTCATTTATTTTCATTTATTACTTTTAAGTCATCTATTTTTGAGATTTACCAAATCAATTATTTCACTAATCCAATATGCATGGATTTTATTTCTCACCCAATGTTAGTTACTTGACATGGTTGATATAAAACTCAATTCTAGGCCACTTTTATTTCAAGTCAGAGATTTTATTGATTAAAGGATGTTCATATTTTTATTGGTTTACTTGGAGCTTTATTCAAAAAAGTTTTGTAAATTCCAGTGGATGTTATTTTTTCAAGGTGATTGCTTTGCACCAGTAAGGTCAGATGAGTCCTAGAAGATAGGTATACAACAAGCATATCTTTGGACTTTTTTGTGTATATGGTATTCTTTATATCATCGATGGATGGTTATTGATGATGTAAAATGGAGGATGGGAAGGTCTTGCCAATTCTCTTGACAAAACAGAATAAAATGGAGTGGTAGAATTGTGTTTTAAAGGGTGAGCCAAAAATCTGTACTTAGAAGGTAGAACTTGAGAATGGAAAGTTATCTGATCTGGATCTAGAGACACAACAGATCATGGAAAAAAATGATGGTATTGATGATTCTTCCCAGAAAATAAGCTGTAACTGTTAGACCACTGCCCAAATTTCAATTATCTACAATGGAAATAGTGACTCTAGCTTTATTTGTATGAATAGTGACTTTGGTCATTGTCCTATTCATTTCCTATGAATGATTTTGATTTTCAAACTCCAACTAGTTTGTTGTTAAATTAATTAAAGCTTTGATGAAAAGCTTATAGTTTTCAAATATCTTTTCTAAATCTATTTTCTTGAGCAAATTTGTACTTTTACTTTAGGTACTGTAGATTGTTACTGTGTGACATATGCTATGATATAATTGCCTTGATAAATAGATAGAATTTTTGTACAACATACTCTTTTTTAAATCTAAGTAAACATTATTTCCAAATAAAAATTTTATTAATTAAGAACATATTTTAGACTTCTTTGCTAAGTTATGATTATATTTCAATAAGGGATTTTGTGTATGCTGATATTGTGCTGTCTCTTTGGTTTCTGTCAGGTAACAATGGTTAATAAGGAATGTGTTCTTGAGCAACAACCACACATCTTATTATACTATCAATAGGAAACTCCATGGTTTTTAGGCATGGCAACAAGAACACGATCAATCGGATATCCAAAGTCCGTGTTGGATGGATTTAATGCTAGTGATCATTTTGATTCCTTGTCAGATAAAAAATGTCATGAGTCAAATTCAAATAAATATATGTAGTTCAAGAATGAAGGTGAAGCTATTGCTTTCTGTCCAAGTCAATTTATTTTATTTGTTGGTTGTTCTCATGTTTTAAGTGTGGACTTGTGAAATTCAAAAATTCATGTTGTTTATGTAAAAGCAATCTATCTAATCTTCTATCTATCTATTATTTATCTATCTATCTAATATCATCTATCTATCCTATAATAAATATATATTAATATATATATATATATAATTTTTTTATCATATGTCATTCATGGTTTCCAGAGATCCGTGCTACATTTGCACAAAAGTTTAGATGTCATTCAGATATGTAAACACCATACAACAACAACATTGAGATTTTTCTTTCCCTCAACCTATAATATATTTCATATGTCTTCATCAATGTTATTCTTCCATATGCTATCCACTTATGACATTTCCTTTGCAATATTTGGTGCATTTTCTAGTTATAGGTCATTTATAGATTATAAATGTATTCAGAGTTTCACTTCTAATTGAGTATTCAACTAAACACATTGATTCTCTTATACATAATTCTTTTTCCCTCCACGCACATTTCATAAATTCCATAAACATTGGGTAGGGACCTGCAACTTCAATGTTTCTTTGCTTTTTTAGTAAAATATTTCCGAGACTTTAATTTATTGAAAGTTGTAGAATTTACAATTTATGAAGTTTCAACATCTAATTTTTAAAATTCTAATTCTTTAAAGGGTGCTAGCTTAATGGAAGAACGGCTTCTTTACAAGAAGGAGGTTGGTGGTTCGATTCCATCATGCCCTAACATCCATATGGAATGGCAATGATCAATTTTTGGTGATAGTCTCTTTTGACCATCACTAATGAGCTTTGGTAACATTTTTCAACCCTCACTAAAATATGAAATGGGGATGGTAAATGAATGCCACCATATATATGCATCAACAGTGACAACCCTCAAAGGTTCATAACCATAAATCGTTGTTTTCTATATGAAATGGTGATGGTCTTTCTCCATCACTATAATCATTATTCGTGACGAGCCTTCAATTTCACCACAACACCTATACTTCTGGCAATGCAGATTTTGGTGATGGTCAATGGATGACACCATATATGTGCACCAATAGTGACGACCATGAAATATCCATCAAAATAAATTTTCATTGTTCGTATGAAATGGTGATGGTCACTACCCGTCATTATAATCAATATTCGTGACGTACCTTAAATGTCACCATAAAACCTATACTTTTGGCGACGCCACATTTGGTGATGTTCAATTTTTCCTGATGGAGGCTATGGTTTATCACCATTGCTCAAATAAAATGGTGATGGTCAATACCCATCATTATAAATCATTATTGGTGAGAGAATGTGAATGCCACTAATAGAACTATACTTGCGGCAACGCCACCTTTGGTGACGTTCAGTTTTTGGTGATGGAGGCTATGGTCTGTCACCACTCTCATATGAAATGGTGACGGTCACTATCCATCATTATAAATCATTATTGGTGACGGACTTTGAATGTTACTACAACACATATACTTTTGGTGGTGCCACCTTTGGTGACGTTCAGTTTTTGGTGATGAAGGTTCTTTTGACCATCACCAATGAGCTTATGGTGACATTTTTCATGCCTCAACAATGTCCCTTTTTCTTGTAGTGACTTGTTCCCTTTCTTGCTACTCTTTATGGTTCCATTTGTGTGCTACACGATCTTTAGGATCTGTATTCTTCTTTATATGTGTTTTTGTATTAGACTCTCCGTTCTAAAAACAAATAACATATATGATCAAGGGATATCTTCAACTACCAATAAAATTGTCCAAGGAATTTGTAGTGTTCTCCATCTTAAGATAGGTGTCTTTCTGTTCAACTTGCTTCCTCAATGAGACAACCTTAGCGTCAAGGTTTCCAATTCAGCATTTATTTTACATTAGCTTATTGTCCATCACATCCTACACTCTTATTGCTTCTCCCAACTAGATCTTCAAGTTGATGACTTCTTCTTTATTTTCAACCTTGATGGCATCAAAAAATCGTAACAAGTTGTCCTAATCTCTACACACAACTATCAATCTACTAATCAATAGAGAATTTCATACTACATATATGGATGACTCATATTCAACTTTAAGAAGCTTAAAATCATCCTCATTTTCACTTGGAAACTCAACATTACCATCATTAAATATGTTTAACATGTAGGTTTCAACCCCATATAGAAATTACTTGCAAACAAATTCTAAAAATATAAAATAAGCAATGGAGAGAAGATAAAACATATAATAGATATACATAGAGATCTTCCCATGGATCCCAAAACTAGGACTACCACATTGATTTTTCAATATGTTCCTTTCCATGTTACAACACATATATATACATGTCGAAGCATTCATAAACCCTGATCCATTAACCCTAGATTAGAACATAATCGTAGTTCCCTTGACCGGATCTACAAGATTCCATGGGCAGAAAACCATCATGTCCAAAACCATGTGCAAAACCCATGCACAAAAGCATAAGTAGGTCTGCCAACCTAATATAGGGTCCAAAAAAAATTTCCCAGGGCAATACCCCGAACGTTGTGTAGGGGGTCCCCAAACCCCATGCAGGGGGGCGGTCCCGATAGGGGGTCTGCCACCCCCCTTGTGACCCTCTCACTATGCTAGTGTAATGAAGGAGGATATTCCCCCCCCCCCTGCTTCGCGATGGGGCTATTCGTGGAAGTAATATAACACACCCAACATAGCACATAACTCAAAAGTAAATCGTCTTTACTTATACGCTCAAATCTGAGATGTTGGAGCACATTTGGTTTGGTTGAGACTTTATCTTCTTATTTATCAATTTCTCCATTCACACTAGGGGGACTAATATTCTTAGGCTGAAATTATTCCTTCTGGGAGTTGTTGATGTTATTATGACCATTGTTGTTGCTACTGTCACCTCCCTGCAACTTGCCCCAAATTTCCTTGCCATTTTTCAGATCTAATATCTTCTTCACATCTGCATTATGGATATTCTCATATCTAATACATCTTTCTTGGGCATTTTTTTGCATCACTTTTATTGGCATGTGATCCTTTCTACAACCTTCACACACAAATGCCCAAATTCCAAATCCACAATATGATAAATGTGATTTTATCTTTACAACCCATACTTAATGCTTTGAAATTGTGAGCACATATAGTCCACGAGGATTCATTCCAAAAATAAAATCAAACTTTTCACGAGGTATGTCTGGCTCTACTTTCTAGTGGTCAAGTTTCACTAAAAAACCTAGCTCTAGTATAAATTGTTGGAAGCTTGATATTATGAAAAGGGGAAGGTGTGAATTAGTATTGTGCACTACGTCAATCTTTTACCTCTTTTTTCTCTTCTTTAACAGTTAACTGATTCATTCATTTACTAGCAACCCATCACAATGTATAGGAACAAATATATGCATAATATACAAGAAAAATACACATGCATAACCAAGTACATCATCGGGATCATATAAACATCAAGGCACATATAACAATATCACACATGAGACATAATATGTAAGGTGTAACTAAAAGAGATATAACCACCATCTTCTTCTGATATGCTTCATCTTCTATTTATTAATAAAAATCTCTATTTACATATGCACTATCCACCACCAATGTGCAAGCCACATGTTGCCAACAATGTGAGCAACACTAGTTCCTAACCACTATATATCAGAACCCACTAGTTCCTGAAATATCTAGCCCACCATCTGTTGGAATCCATTACCCCCTGGAATTTGCATGCCACCACTAGTTGGATACACCAACACTCAATTGTCTATCCAACCACCACTGGATGGAAGCCACTACTCCCATGTTCTTAGGCCACTACTTGAAGGATGTTGCTACACCCTAAAAATTCAAGCCACCACTTGCTATCATTGAAGTCCCCAATTTCCAAGCTATCTTTTCAATGACTTTTCTCGCATTTTCAAACTAGGATGCACTTTACATGGAAAAAACAAACATGGGCCTCATTTCTTCCATTTTAGGACTGGACCCATACAAACTCTACTACTCATCAAGTGACTACAATCTACACTCTCTCGACCAATCTCTTCTCTCATACAGTTAGACCTTAAACAACAACTCACTTACATGGCAACATACAACTCCTGCTCAGTAGCTAACTCAAGTTTTGACAAAAAAATTTCCCTCACAATACAACAACCAAACCGCTCACACATCATTACTCACAACACCAACAACATATTTAAACATTACAAAGTTTAGCTCATACATTAGTGTTGTAGCATTAATGACAACCAAATAGTACATAAAACTATCAAAACCCTAAACATTGACCCACAACAATAAGATACATATGTGCTTTATGGATTTCACAACATAAGGCTTGGCTATACACAACTAATCCTTGGAACCACATCAATTAGTACACAAACTCTCTATGCTTCAACCACTGAAATAAAACAATGCATGCTAGTGAATTTGATTTACTAGAGGCACTGACCCTCTAATCTGATTTCTGGAGCAGTTGTACCACATACAATCAGAATCTAACCAAAATTCAATTACATGAATTGATATCTATTGTACATTGATTACATAAGACAATACAAAATTAACTCATATCTCATGGTAACAACCAATTGTTTAACTCATCCATAGTTTTTAGCTACCAAGAATCTTTGCGCATATACTAAACTCACTCATCCATCTCTGTTATATTGATCATTGTCTATCTTTTTCTAAGAGCGCATAATCCAACCTTAACATAGTGAAATGTGTGGGTATTTGTACAATAATCCTCAATGCTCCAATTATGCTAGATCCCCAACTGTTATCAATTCAATCCACTAACTCTAAAGTCAAATCATATAATCAATTAACCATTAAAATAATCACATTAGTTTCATTGCATTCACACAATTGTTATGACTAAATCAATACGATCACTGTGCATAAGGTCAACCGAACCTTCCTTGACCAAAACCCTGGGTGTTTACATTTGATATGTGTGCGTGGTAATTTGTTTTGCGCCTCTAGGAAATTGCATAGGCATAGAACTAACAAACTCACACTAAACTATACAGGCATATAAGGGGAAGGGAGCAACAATAACCTAGTACTACACTCTGATAGTTCAAACCCTGTGGCACTCCCTTAATATGAAGAAAATTATTGTTTCACTGCCCATAAATTATTTGCACATCTACAATAGTTCCTCAGGGATCTCTAGGACATGTAAACACCTATGCAACACCTCATAACATTATAAAACTTTTGGTAAGCACCAAACCATCATCACAAGCTCCAAAATCCCATTGACATCAATGTCAAGCTCAATTGGCTACTTGAATCCAAGGGTTGACATCGATGCCAACACCATGCAACCAACAACTATTTTTTCTCCCATGGATCAATTGTTAATTAATGTGGGGATTTTTCTCATTAAATGATACGAGGGAGATAGGTGAATGAGAAATTATAGCACAATCAATCCTACAAAGTGAATATATTTACGAAATCTAGGGTGGCATGGAAACTTAAATCTCTAATCCCATAAATCACCACTATTTTGTGATCGGGTATTAGAAAAATATTGATTTTGGGATATCAATAGTGCCACATATATAAAAGGTTTACCTAGTAATCCGATCAAATATACACACTACTGAGTTGGTGAACATTTGGGAAACATATGTTGGAAAATTGTGGAATGATCTACACAACTCTCATTTAATTGTGTTTCCATGGTGTCATCCAAAAATTTGATTGCCAATAGAAGGCTATATATATGTTTGAATAATATGTAGCTTCGAAACCTCTATGATCTACAACATAACACCATGTGGAGAAATATATATGGATTCCAGTATAGATGATGCCACACATATTTCTTTTATAGTTTCCTCTACCCTAAGGAAGGATTTTGTTTAGAAATACATGTATAATGCACCTCTAACATATACATACATACATATATATATATAATATAATTTGTTTGATGTACTTTAACTGTCTCTCCCCTTCAACTTTAGATTGTTCTCAGTGACATATAATGTCAGCTATAATTGGAATCATGTCATCTTTTATGGATTTGTAGATGTTTTTGAGATTTTCCTAGTTTTATAGCAAACTTCCTTTTAGTTATACCAATAGAAGAGTTTTCTATTGATTTGAAAATTTAATTGATTTTTTAATAAGTTAATTCACGTTTAGAAAATTTACTTAATTCTATTATTCCACGATATATTTATGTTGCATGACAGTAAAATTATACTCATCATTGAATTTTTTTCTCAAACTCTTATCATATTTATTAAAAGATTAAATTATTCACACCTCTAGATTCACTCATTATTTACAAAATCTACATTACATTAATAAATTGTTTTCCATATGATACATCATAACATTAAAAAAAAATTCCCACACAACCACATCACACAAAACCTAAAAGTGATGTTGGAATTTAAATTATGGGTTCCAGTAAGCATTGTCAATAGATCAGCTAGTCGAATTATTACCCTATTAAAAAGAAACAAACAAACAAAAACCTCAACTTACAAACAAAAACCTCAACTTCTAACATTATATTGTGATTACATTAGATCAAAAAAAATCCTACACTTATTCTCGAAAATTCCATCTACGCAAACGAATGGTCAGTACTCAAATCCCAATCAAAATGTCTTGGCATTAACAATACATAAATATCAAACAATAAAGTTACAAAAGTTACAATTGAATCAAATATAGTGACACTTAAATATCGTATATACTTTATTATTCTATTTTTAAATCTTGTAACAAAAACACACTAACAATTACATCAAAGTTGAGACTTCACATTATTATGCATTTCAATTGATTTTACTTTTAAAAATAACTTTTTTATTAAAATGTGCTTGTTGCCCCTTCAGGAACAATTATTAATTTTTTAATACGTTGCAAAATCAAATCATTTCATAAAGCCATCGGTATAGTAAATTATTTCATAACTTATGACCTCTTATTATAATAATCTCATAGAAAAATATTTGATATAGTGATTTAATTATTTCATAACTTATGACCTCTTATTATAATAATCTCATAGAAAAATATTTGATATAGTGATTTAACTCAAACCTTATAGCATATTTTTTACTTATTATGTATTAAAATAAAAATATTACCATCGTTATTATTATTAAAATTAAAATTAAAATTATACCAAAAAAATTAAAAAGTCAGCTAGTATAAGCACATAGAAATCTTGGTGACGGAAGAAGATTTGTACAATGACCCCTTTATGAACTAACATAAAATGATAAGGGATAAAGATGCATGTCCACATGAGCAAGCACAAAAGAGCACGTCTATGCGAAGTCCAATATTTGATAATAATAATGTCATATATTTGATAATAATAATAATAATGTCATAGTTGAGTAGAAACCACGGCGATTTTTATTTTATAAAAGAGTTTAGTGTCGGTTTTTTGCTTTGTTATTGTTTTTTTAATAAGAAATAAATATTTACTAATGATTAATTATTAGTAAATGTAGTGATATGGAGGGAAAAAATAATTTATAATTTATTATAAATTAATTATTTTTTATTGTTAATTAAATTTAATAGTATATTAATCAATAAAATAATAATAATTCTATATTTTATTTAATTTTTTCTAATAGTAGGTTGCTACAAAAAAGTAAAGACAAAGAGGCACGACCTCAATAGTATTGAGCATCATTCATCACAAAATAAGACTGTCTAGCTTTGATTGCCCCAACAGAGGGGAAACCAGTCCATAAAATCAAAAGAACCCACATAGGGGTCATCAATTTTGACCAAAAAACAAGAAAACCATTTTAGACATTGCATAAAGATAACCATAAAACACAGACTTAACTGTAAATGCCTAGTCATCATGAGAAGCATCCACCTAGCAAAAAAGGTGACACGTGGCTGCCAAGTGTCGAGACTAGAGATTGTCCAGGGCTAGTTCTTCTTCAATTGGACACACGTATTTATACCAATCATCTTCTTCGGCTGACGTGCCACTGCCTTGAACTGGATGGATGCCCTCGGTGCTACCTGCACCCACATGCATTCTAGATGTGTCACCCCGTCGGCTTCCTAAAGCCTGCGTGTCAGCAAGTTTGCTTTTCGTAGCTTGGTGACTGCTAGCCAACGATTTACCATGCAGGGTGGCTCTATCCTCGTCGGGTGGCTGATTGCCTGGGTTGCGAATGTCCCTGTTGCTTCATGCTACCCTATTATGCTCATCATTGTGCTCAGGTGGAGGTGTCGGTGGGTCAATTTCTTCAGAGAATGTAATAGTAACTATAGCTGTGATTATGGGTTGACTCAAGGTGCTACCAAACCAGAATTGAGT
>APFE030164076.1:0-77203 GCA_000404065.3 Pinus taeda
CCATTCGTGACTTGTTTGGTAGGTACCCCGGGGTGGTTTCTGTGATTAAGTTGGCTCTGTGTAAATTCTCATTTACACAGTCGATAAGAACGCTCGCCTGTGTCGTCGCTGTCTCCGCCGCCTATTCTGCCTGCCTGATTTGATCGTCCAATTTGTTAAAGAGCAATTCTTTATGGCTCTCGTTTATTCTGGGTGCATTTGCTCTCTTCCCTTCCTCTCCATCCTGCCAAGCTAAGTACTCTGTCACTCGTCTGTCAATCTGGTCGTAGTCACTTCGCAAGTCCGTCACTTGATTGGTGAGTTTGTCGCTCAACTCGCAATAGTGACTCCAATGCGATATTTTACGTCCCAACTCTTCCTGCTGCTGCAGAAGTTTCTCATTTAAGCCAGTAGACTCTGAAATAAATTCGGCAAGCTTGGGCTCGTCCTTGTGTATTTCTTGTAAAGCTTGCAACTGCTTTCCTTTTTCGTCTAGGCTTCTTTGATAGCTTATATGCATCTGCTAAAAGTCTTCTTGTAGTTTCTCGAGTTGTTTGGACGCTTCAATACTAGCATTGGCTTGTTGTAGCTGTTGTTGTAGTAGCTGTATTTGGTTTTCTTGTTCCCTCAACAGTTGCTAAACTTCTGACGCCTTGTCGATAGTCGCAGAAGCGTATGCCCCTGCGATCTGAGATAACTTAGTGAGATTTTTTGTCGGGTTGTTGTTAGGGTCTTTCCATAAGACGTCTAAATGTTCAGCGTCCTGTGAGAGTGTATTCTCTAGCTTTCTTTTCTTTCTTTGTCTCCTCACAACTGCTTTATGTTGTGGACTATAGAATACATCCAGTGGGGGAATTTCCTCTACACTAAGTAGAAGCTCAGAAGGCGAAGCGATATGACTATGCTTCGTTTCTGAGACACTACCGACCATGGTCGAAACCATTTCTTGTGTTACCTGTGCATTGCTCACAGGTGTTTTTGGGACTTGCCCTTCAAGGCTGATTATCTCGTTGAAGTTTTCCCATTCTTTGTCGAGCTCTGTTGTGATGAGTGGTGATTTAATGACGGGAGGAGCGACATCTTTTGGTGGGGAGGCGAGAACTTGCTGTTGCGACATTGCACTTGACTGAGCTGTATCTCTAGTTGTTTCTTCACTTTTTCCTTGGTCGCTTGCAGACTTTTTAGAACGTTCAGGCGTTCCTTGGGCAACATCAGATTTGGATTTGGAAGTACTGGAGTTTTCGCTGAGGCTGACACTGGGAGTAGGTTCTCTGGCGAGCAGTCGCAGCTTTTCTAGGGGAACACTAGCTAGCCTTCTTTCTATGTATAACAAAAATCTTTGGAGGTCATCTGGGGATAACCTTGACCGAGCTTCTCGCAAAACTTCCTGGAGTGAACTTTTACTTTGAAACCAATCATCAAATAAATCTTTCTTTCCAATGAACACTTTTATTCTGACACTTATAGTGAAATCATGGGCAACATTATTTAGGTCAAAAGGCTGAGCGGGGAATTTAAATAACTGTAGAGACGTCACATTCTCCACTTCGGCGAAAGCGTGTCCTACAGCGAACAATGAGAAGGCCCCACAAGCTACAGGAAACTGAGGCCATATGGCCTTCTTCTTGTCTTTTAATTCTTTGGTTAGGCCACCTTCTGAGCAAGTCTGATAGGCAATTTCCCTAGCCAAAAGCTTGTCGGGGACATATAGAGGTAGGACATGTGGAGGTACAGGGCTCCCAAACACTCTAATATAAGTGAACCATTCTTCCCCGAACCATCTTGCGATGGGGATGATGTCTATTTGCGCTTCGGGTGAACACCTCGGGGGTTCTTCACCATACATCATCCTATATAGGGGTAAGATGAGCCCGTGGAAAATCTGATAGAAGTGTGGGGCAAACTAGGAATCCCATAATACTTTGTGATAAACATGAATAGGTGACGGGTCTTGGGTAGTCCATTTCCAACCCATAGTGGGGAATTTAGATACATAGCAAATAGAATCCATAATATAAGCAAATAGATAAAAAGGAGGATAGACCCTAGAGACAAGGATCTCTTAGACTGGTAATTCATAACAGCAGTGTATAGGTTATCAGAAAATATCTTGGCCCAATCCACGATATCGGCGTTTGTGGCAGTGTCTATGAGTGGTAGCCATTCAAACGAAAATTTATTTATGTCTGGCATCCCAAACAGCCTACAAAGCATGGCCGCAGCAAAACAATACAAAGATGTGAGGGAACCAGTGCTGTACATACCGTTTTTGTCCCTTTTTAGCGGCTCCTCTCTTCTGGTCCATTCTTTAGTGGTTTCTGCCAGATTTGGGTTCTCTGCTGCAAATTTCTTGACAAATTGCGCGTTGTAGGTCGTCTGAGGCTCAGGAAGATGATACATAAGCTTTAAGTCTTGCGCGGCGAATGATCCTATGAGCCCATGTCCCTGAACTTTGAATTGTCTGCCTTGTAACTCTGCATTGTCAAGTATCCATCTGATCATATCTGTATACGGCAAAATCTTGGGTCTAGCTGCTACTCAGTCAAGAAATGAACATGCCAGCTCTTCTAAGGATGCCTCGGAAGAGTTTTGTGATCCCGCGGCGCTATCAACCTTCATTACTTTAGTATTTTCTTCCTCCAGCAGCCTATACATGCCTTCCCAGGTCGAAATTCCTGCGTCTCTGTTGCATGCAGTGTCTGTGTACAAGGGCACCATCTCCTTCGTCTTTTCCTTCGTCTCGGAGCCTTGGGATTTATGTTTCTTTCCCATTTGCTCCTGTGTTCAGCTTTTGAATCTTCTTATCTCTTAGTTCCTGCAGATTACGAGCGAAGTGGAAATGACTGATTGAGAAAGGTGATGGGAGAGTTTTAAATGCAACAGATATACCAAATATGCCACCTTACGTGTTATAATTCTTTAGAAAATCACGCGTCTTCATTTCATTTAATAACTGACAACTAATCCTTTTACTATCATTAAAAGCGCATGATCTGGGGTCAGATTATGGTAAGTGGCTTTTCTTTGAATGGCGCGCCTGAAGGATTCGTGATTAAATGATTCATGATTTGCTTACATTACATTGAAGATCGTGCCATCGCAAGTCGTGCAAATCGCAAATCGCAAGATTGCAGATTGTGCCATCGCGGCGATCGCAACATCGCAGGTCGCAACATCGCGGGTCGCAGAAGTTTGATGCTTGTTAAGTATTGCCAGTTTATTTCTGCGATATGCGATCTTGCGATCGGTGTTATCGCAGATCGGCAGATCTTGAGGTTTTTCCTTATGAACATTACTTTACTGCGATGCGACGTTAGGCTTAACATGGGGGCCTTGCGCATACCAATATTATAAGGGAATGAAGGCATTTCCTATATTTTTGTAATGCAATTTTTTAAAGACCTTTACCTTATCGTAGACTTAGGTTAAAAATATTCGAAAGACCTCTCTAAGCTTACGATGGTATCTTTATTTTGAAGAAGGAAAACTTGATTTTTTCTCAAAATTAAACTAGGGATCCCCATTCATTTAGTATTTTGGACAAACACTTAAATGAAAAGGGGGGGTTGTTGCTGGCCACAACACTTTGTTAGCCATTGGCCTCCCCAATATGTTATTTTTGCTTTTATCTTGCTAATTAGTTCAGTCCATAGGGGGGGGCGGGGGGGCTTGGTCCCAAGGTTAAGGGAAGACCTATATATTTGATCTTTTCCCACTTGTCATACCTAGGGAATCCCAATATGCAAGCAATTCGAAGGATAGCTGGGTGATCTACATTCCAACCATAAATCACACTTTTTCTTTTATTGATCAAGGCTCCTGTGATTAAACATAAGTGTTGAAGAATTTCTTTGAAAGCCTTTGCTATCTTAATCGAGGCCCCTCCCAAAAGGAGAGAGTCATCTGCAAAGAGGGCGTGATTTATAGGGTCCACCCCTCTTGCTGCCTTGATATATAAAGAAAGGGTGACAATGGGCATCCTTGGCGGAGCCCTCTAGAAGCTTGGAAGAAGTCAGAAGGTCTGCCATTGACCAGGGGGACTATCCAAGGTCTGTGTGTGCAGGATTTTATCAGGTTGACAAAATTAGCACTAAAACTAAAGGAAAGGAGGGTTTTATAGAGAAATGAGAGTTTAACTCGGTCAAAAGCATTTGACATATCCAACTTGACGAGCATACGTTTTTCCTTCTGAGAGTGGCTAGAGTGGAGGGCTTCTTGCATTTGGATCACATTGTCTATGAGGTGCCTTCCTTTGACAAAACCACCCTGCAAAGGGGAGATCAGGTTCCCTATTAACTTATACATTTTTAACAATTAAAAAATTATTTTAATATTTTATTATTAAATTTAAAATTTAAAAAAAAATAAATATTCACATACAATCTTCATATATTCATACTTTAAAAAATAATAGTACACTGTAATCTATAAACAAAATATAATGTGACAAGGTAAAACAACATAAGATGCAACAAATATGATATTTTAGTGCTATCCATGTGCATGAATGCTATTTGCATAGAATTTAGTTGATTCCAGCTTATCTCTTACTTAGTTTTTTCTATAATATACACATGTGAAAATAAGATTTAAACTAACATCCATTCATATATAAATTGAACCTCAATAAATATTAATAGAAATTATCATTTAATTAACATTTGTAAATATAAACATATATGTTAATAAATTGAATTTTATTATAGACTTTAAACACAATGTAAAAACAAACCTACATGTGTCATATTCTTTGATATATAATTCATATTAATGTATAAATATGTGTATATTAAATGAAACTCACACTGAAATTGCATTGGGAATATTATATTGTAAATACATTATTAAACCAACATGACATTTTACTATATGGCAATTTATAACAAATATAAAATAAGCTTGTTACATATGAATTCAAAAATAATACTCATTCATTATGTATGTCATTGTAAATAAATCTTGTACAATACAATATTGTTAAATAACTTAAATATCATAAAACTATTCAAGGTTTGCGTTGTATGGGGTACAATATAAGATTTTCAAGCAAAGGAATACCATTTGACGTTAATATTTAATAAATATTTTTATATAAATTGTTATTGTTAGGTGAAAACTATCTTGTGTTAATACCGCAAAAAAAATCCTACTTATCCTTTGAAAGCATAAGGGTTGTCTCCTGCAAAACTTGAAGATTTCTAAATACATGGACTATATTATAATTGTTTTGTTTAAATTGTTATCCCCAGTTCTATTTTTTATTGGTTTCTCCACTCTGTTCATGTTATTATTCTCACTTTGTTGAAATTGTGTGTTATTTAAGGTAATTATAATTTCTAGATGATGATTGAATTTTTTCTTACAAAACCTTTTCCAAAGAGCCTAAGCTGATGAAGTGGCCACACATGTATTGAAAGAGAAGGCATGAGGATGTTGTCATGAGCAGTGACAACGTTGGTGTCTGAATTATGTTCAAAATATGGGTTTCCAATGCAAATATTGCAAAAATATGTTGAGAGAGGTATTCACAAGGTCAATATGACCTGGCCGAAGTTGGGTCAGCCTAGAGAGAAGTCAGACATAACAACGAATCAATTAAATTTTTTTAAAGCAACCAAAAATTGAATTTCAAAATATTTCGAAGACAAAAACCCTAACGTTGACACACGTCCATTCTAAATGCATCAAGCTCGCCCCATGATCATTCCAATCAATCCATTGATTGATCTCAATGCAAAAATTCTCCTCCTCTACATTCATGACTCTCAGGTCATTTGCACCCAACTGTATAATTGTGCAAAGGCAATAAGTCGAGGAGGTATTCTGGCTTAGATAAAGATGTGAGATGTAAGACTCTTCACATCACTGAGATAATATGATCTCCAGCAAAGAACCTCAACATCGAGATTATAAAATTGGTCGCAGATGCTTGTATATGACCGCAGAACAATCAACATTTACCAACGATGAGCTCTTGGTATTCCCTATGTCAAAACTCAGGATAATAGTAATCAACACCATTTATGCTCAAGCTTATAACAACACAATGGGCAGAGTGTGCAGATAAAACTCAACACAGAACTAATATGTACAAAAGATCAGTCTTCACGTTTCTTTCATCTCACTCGACCCTCCCTTAAGGGAATTAGGCCCATACAGGCTCTAATACAATTTGAATTGGAGCCCGCTCAATCAACAATTTTATGCAAACTTGTAGCAACATTTGTAATGGTTGGGCTGGAGCTGAGGTGCCATTTTAAATCTGTAGAAACATAGGTATGTATGTGACATCAATGATATGGATTTGTTGGAGTTCAAAATTGAAGTGATTTTAGGTATTTTCCTAGCAACAAACCTTGTAGGGATGTCATAAGCATCGAATCAACAATTATGCTAGTTCCCAGACCTCATAGACTTTTTTTAGTTTAATTAAGTTATAGTTAAGTTAAGTTGCAAGTACTACCTTCGTTGTTCATAATTAAATTAAAATTCAAGAAACGTTAAAATGTTTTGCACTGCTAAACAAGTCAAGTCTTTACCGTGTTGACAATAATGCCCATGGAAGTAGGCCTACACTGTGATCCAGGAGTGTGTATAATGTGCTTCTCTCTTAAAAATTTGGGAGGATTAAATAATTGAATTTTATAACGTCCTACAGAACTTATGTTGAGATCTAAGCTGTATATCGAGCATAAAATGAAAAGGATTGGTTTTGAGAGCAATCTCAACAGAATAAATTTCTTTTCACATGACACAGAGTTGCATACCCTATATTGCACAAAAATTATATTTGGCAGGCTTATCTTGGATTATTTTTGTCCTTAAAGGTGGAGAGTATAGAAATAGTGGCAAGGTTCGTTGAGTTGTACATTCTAAATTTTCAATAATAATACCATAAGTAAAGTTGTTGGATTCAGAATTCTGCACTGTTTTTGTAACCAAAGGAATCCGGTTACAGTTTTGGATTTTGATATAGTGGTTTAGCAGAGAAATTGAATGAGGATGTGCTACTTCAATAGGCTTTCAACATGTTTGACAATGGTTGCACATTCAAACAATGCACACACATAACCAGGATATCAAAAGACCGACAATATGTTAAGAATTAAGGAATTCCAAGTCGACATATGACAAAATCAAAATAGACCTAGAAAATATATCTTACTGGAGAAAATAAATCAGACAATTTGGAAACGACAGATTCAAAAAATGAAACATTTAGTCATTGAAAGATCTGAAAATCAGAATCATGACCTCAAGAGATTGAATATCACTATTAATGGTCGATGTGCATCCAACGCAACAACTATAGAACACCAAACCTTACCGCTTTGTTTTTCTTCTTCTATCTATTCGTAACTTTCACGTTTTCACCAAACCCTTGAATATGCTCAATAAGAATGGTGATTTGGAGGTTACATATATTTTTGGGTAATTTATTCAAAACATAGCAGCCTATCCAAATGTTGGCAATCATCTTGTCGAGGGGAGCTAAATCCATAATCTTCAGACCAACTGGAGTCCTCTTCCACTTCCACTTTGCATACTACTTCTATAATAAAAGCACCAAAAAAAAAAGAAATTGTAACCCAAAAAGAAAAGAAACAATAATAATTAGAAAAAAAAAATTATATGTAATTTCATTTATATGAAAGTCCAGAGAGTAATATTAAAATTTCACATCCACCTTTGAATGGATTATTTTATTTTATATTGATATGAATTTCATATATTATTTTTTATTAGAAAATTAAAAAGTAACAATCTTCTAATAAAATTTATTAGATTACAAATCATTTATAAAATATTAATATGATTTTTTATAGGTTTTTATTCACAAAGGAAAAGTAAAAAAAAAAAAAATCATAGGCTTCTAATTTCCTTTAATTTCTAAAAAATAAAAAAAGTTAAATAAAATAAATATAAAAATAAATAAAAGGGAAATAAATCTTAAAAAAATAGTAACTAATAAAATTAAGAGTTTACTAAAAAACTTATAATAAGACCTCATTAAATCAATTTACAAATAAATAATTTTAAATAGTAACAAAAATTGATTTTCCTCATATTAAACTATAGATAAAAGAGAAAGATTTTTGGTTAGTAAAATTAAATGGGCTTATACCATGCCCAAATATAATAATAAATACTTTTAATTAAAATTTAAAATCTTCCTATATTCCATATTACTCATGTTTAGCCAATAGTCTTATATATCTATATATCTATATATATATATATATAGATGGACTCGAGTTAGATGTTGGGCTGTGTGAATTTTTTAATTTTTTTAATTGGACAGGTATGAGTGGTTGCCAAAAATGTGGTTAGGATATGCTTCGTCTGAATACATGATATGTCATTGTGGTATTTGAATGCATGATCTACAATTGTGGTATTTGAATGCACAAATGGTTACACTCGAAATTCAATTGAAATTGGGAGCGCAAAGGGTTGTACTTGAAATTCAACTGAAATTGAAAAAATTGAAACCGTGGTATGTGCGTTTCATTCCACATGATTGCCGTTCAGCGGTTCCGCTGGAGGAGCAACACACAAGGTGGCCTCTCATCTCGTCAAGGTGGCCACGTTATACAATTCAGTGATCGTTTTGCATTATAGTCCACACATAAAACCATTTCGCTTTCACTGGCCTGGATTTTGACGCCATAATCTTTGACAGTGCTCTGCCGAGTAGCTACAGTGCTCCGTCGGCTCAAGGTATGCCTCTATAGTAAATTTATGCTTCTAAACCGGGTGGTTTTTCTACAGGGAGATTCCTAGTTTTTCTGTTGGCGGAGAAGTTTTCTCACACGACGAGTTTTCCTTTATTTCGATTGACTTTGATTTTGTTTCAAGCTTTGTTTCCTTAAAAGCTTTAGTACAGCTGCTTATTTGTGTGGATTTGTTTCGCATCTGCCCTGCAAAATTCCCAAATTTGGTGATTCAGCTCATAGATGCTTCTACGGCAAAAGAAAAAGAGAGTGATACCGGGGTAGCCGCTCCGCCACTCTTTTCTGGCAACAATGGGGCTGATTTCAATTTCCACAGCGACAGGCTAGGTGTAACCTGCGGTTATGTAGCCTGGTGCGCGCACTCCTCACTTAGAAAAATCGACTAAGGCATGGAATTGTCATTTATATGGCAAGCTAGGCGTGGATGAGCGATGGGCGAGCCGACTTGACATAGGGGTGTCGCACATCGGTTGAGGGCGTCAGCTCATGGATAAACGATGGCGTTGGTGGGCCGGCCGAGGGGAGGTCACCATACATGATGGAGTGTACAAACATTTGGTGGAGCGCTCACCTTGGAGGCATCAATCTTCGCAAGTCTTCATCACATAAGGAGTGCACACAAGTAGCCGCAGCAAGGCGCATAGGAGATGCGCCCACCTGCCGGGCAAAGGCACACGGAGAAACGGTGAAGGTGCGGTTGAGGGCGCGGGTGAACTGCCCGCCCGCTAGGAGATCGTGTAGGGTTGAGGGCGTGTGTGAACTGCCCGCTCACCGGGTGATTGTGGAGGGTGAGGGTGCGGGTGAATCGCCCGACCGCCGGTTGACACATCGCTTGTTGTTGTGCGGGTGTGCACGGGCGTGCCCGCCCGTTCGGGCAGAGTTGTGTTGTTTGGTTGTATATTGGGTGAGAGTTGTGGTGTGACCATCGTGCGCTCTTGCACGGGCGGGCGCCCAAACTCGTTTATGAACGCTGGTGGAGCGACGCTCCCGACCATTGTACTATTTCTCACATATATAATAAAAAGACATTCTCTTGCATACTGCTGGTGTTCTTGTTGTTGTTTATCATGTTATTTATGATGGTTTCCGCACATCATAAAGTATTTCATGGTTAATATGAATGATTGAAGGCATAGTTCATAAGGTAACGTAATAATGGAAAATGTTGGTTACTTAGGCAATGCCGCACCCAGCCAATTAAAGGAAAAAAGAATTGGGGGCATGACAGGTGTTATCAGAGCAGGTTCACGGATGGTGAAGCCATTGTTGAATGATGAACGCAGTGAACGGGTATGTATGCAAGGACAAGTTATGGAGAAATCATGGATGAACAGTCTGGGTTTCGTGGACTTGATGGTCTGTGGCAAGACCATTCAAGCTCTTGTGGACATAGGGGCCACTCATAACTTTATGACGACACGGTTGGCAAGAGAGGTCAGAGTGATGATCCTCCCATCAAACATGGAGGTCAAGGCAGTGAACTCTAGAGCTAAGGTGGCGGGTTTGGCACACGAAGTGTCGGTGCAAATAAAAGACTAGACGGGTCAGTTGGACTTCACGGTGATGGAGATGAACGACTTTGATATGATACTTGGACAGGATTTCTTGAAGGGAAACAGGGCTATTGTTGTCCCCTTCTCTGATGAGGTGGTGCTGGTTGGATAGTCACAAACTTGGACTTTGCCCACTCATAGGCAAAGGAGGGAAGTCAAGGTGCAGAATGTTTCTGCACTAAGTTTGGAGAGGGCTATGAAGGAGTCAGATATGGAGACATATGCGGTGATGTTCAAGGGAGTCGAAGGTGATGGTGTGGGGACGCCTATTCCGGTTGAGATTTATGATGTGCTAACCGAGTATGTGGATTTGATGCCTGATGAGCTGCCAAAGAAGCTTCCACCAAGGCGTCCAGTGGACCATAGCATTGAGCTTGAACCAGGGAAGCAACCCCCGGCAAGAGCACCTTATCGTTTATCAGGGCCTGAGTTGGAGGAATTGAAACGACAGCTAAAGGAGTTAGCTGATGCAAGTTTCATTAGACCTTCAAGGTCCCCTTATGGAGCTCCGATATTGTTCCAACAAAAGAAGGATTCCAATGAGCTATGGATGTGTTGTGACTACCGTCCATTGAACAAGCAGACGGTGAGAAACAGGTATCCTTTGCCATTGGCTACTGATTGCTTTGAAAAGCTTGCGAAAGCCCGAGTGTTTTCCAAGCTGGACTTGAGGCATGGGTATTATTAGGTGCGAATAGCTAAAGGAGATGAGAAGAAGACCGCGATAGTAACAAGGTATGGTAGCTTTGAGTTCCTTGTTATGCCGTTCAGGTTGTGCAATGCTCCTGCTACGTTTTGCACTTTGATGAATGATGTTCTACGACCATACTTGGATTCGTTCGTAGTAGTGTACTTGGACGATATAGTGGTGTACAACAACAACATGGAGGATCATAAGAAGCACTTGGTGATGGTGTTCGAGGCACTGAGGGAAAATCAGTTGTTCTTGAAAAAGTCTAAGTGTGTGTTCGCTCAGACCGAGATTCCGTTCCTTGGGTATATTGTTGGTCAGGGGTACATACAGATGGAGCCAAGTAGAGTGAAGGCAATTGAGGACTGGGTTGAACCGAAGAATGTCCATGAGATGAGGGTGTTCTTGGGCATGACCAACTACCAATGGAAGTTTGTAGAAGGTTACTCCAAGGTGACATCGGCACTGACAGACTTATTGAAGAAAGACAAGAGGTGGTGTTGGACGGATAAATTTCAAAAGGCATTTGCTGACTTGAAGAGGAGGATGGTTACAACACCGATACTGAAGTTACCTGACTTCAGGAGACCGTTTGAGGTACACATTGATGCTTCAGATTTTTCCATAGGAGGGGTTCTTATGCAAGATGGGCATCCGGTGGCGTATGAGAGTCGGAAGTTGCAGGATAGAGAACGGAAGTATCCGGTTCATGAGAAGGAGATGATTGCGATCATTCACTGTCTTCATGTGTGGATGCATTACCTGATTGGGAAGCTGTTTGTTGTCAAGACTAACAACATTGCAGCAAGTTATTTTGCATCACAACTGAAGCTTTCTACAAAGCAAGCTCGTTGGCAGGACTTCTTGGCAGAGTTCGACATGTCTATTGAGTATAGACCAAGTAGACACAATGCACTAGCAGATGCCCTTAGCAAGAAGGGACAACTTGCAGCATTGGAGGGTGAAGACCGGGCAGCAAGGAGTAGAAGTCGGTTTCAAATGTCAGAAGAGATGAAAAACAAACTCAAGGAAAGTGTTGAAAATGATACTTTGGCGCAGAATATAGTGAAGCAGATAAAGGAAGGGAAGACACGAAAGTTCTTTCTACGAGACGGGTACTTGTTCTTTGGAAACTGACTCTATGTTCCAAAGTCAATTGGTCTCAGGAGGCACCTTTTGAAGGAGTGCCACGATTCTCCGTGGGTTGGCCACCCAGGGCAGCGTCGTTCTTTGGCATTGTTGGAGAGAGGATTCTTTTGGGAGAAGATGCGAGAGGATGTGGAGGAGTATGTACATACGTGCATCATTTGTCAGCAGGACAAATCGGATACTCAGAGGCAAGGAGGACTGTTGCAGCCTTTACCGATTCCAGAGAGGCCATGGATGAGTGTCTCGATGGACTTCATCACTCAGTTACCATAGGTTCAGGGGTATAATGGGATTATGGTTGTGGTTGATCGTTTTTCCAAGTATGTTGTCTTTGTTCTTGTTAGCTCCTGCTGCAACAGGTATTCATTTTTCATGATTGGCATTTCACAGGCCAAATATGTCGTACTTTGCTTGCTGCAATGCTCCATATTTGCTCAAACGGTCTCCAAATGAAGAAGGCTTCTTCAAGATTCATTCAATTGCCTTCAAATTTTGTAAAAGTTTTCCTGGTATCGCTACTTTTAGTAAAAGGGAGATCCAAACAGTTCAATCTTGGTCTCCCTAGGTTTAAATTTCATGTTTTAGAATATAGAGATTGTAAGTCTGTCCAAACAGTTTAATATTGGCAGACTCTTAGATAGGTAGAGAAACAGAAGAGTCCAACAGTTTAATCTGGGCTCTGGAAGAAATAAGGGTAGTATGTAGATAGGAAATATCAAAAGAAAATGTATGATGGGTTTGCAAGTCTAAGTGCACCCCCAAGCAAAAGAAGAAAAAATGCTAGGAAGTAGGCTGGGTAGGTAGTTCTGAGGCTGTTGAATTGCTGACAAGTTCCAAGTTTGCAGGTATCATATCATGCATAACATAATCAGCAAAGATCTGTAAGCAAGAGGCTCAAGTGAGGTATAACTAACTCCCCTTCTCTGCTATCCCCCAATCATTAACTAACATCCCCAAAAAGAGGTCAAGATCTGCTTGACACTTCTTTAGTTCATCATCTTCATCACTCTGGTTGAGTAAAGATCTGCTTTGCTCAAAGTTGTTCCATATCTTCTCCCGAAATATGGTCTTTCCCCCCACAACAGCCTAAGTTCCCCCCGAACTTAGCGCTTTCCTATCATCTCCATGTTAACCACTAACGTTATTATATAGCTCCCTATGTTTCCCATCCCCGTATTAATATTAAGTAAGTTCCCCTATGTAATATTCCCTCCCCCTGGTTGAAAAATAACCATAGCAAGTCCCGGGAATTGTTTAGTTTATCAGAAACTAAGCAAGAACCACCCCGAAACCACCTTCCACATACTTGGACCTTCCTAAGTATAACTCCCCCGAAGTAGTGGACCCCTTCCGAAACTTCAAAGGCCCTTCGCACCCACTTACTTACCTTTTCCCCCCTCAAAGCCGTTTTCGCATCGCAACTTCGCCATCTCACTTTCATGCAAAATAATGCCCCCCCGTTCCCCGCCGATGCGACATTGCGAAATCGGCGATCGGCGATCGCAAGCGCCAAGTGTCCAGTCTGTTTGCCCCTCCATCTCCCCCGATGCGATATCACGATATCGCATATCGGCGATCGCAAGCACCACACGCCCAACCTAATGATCCCCCTCTTTCCCCGCCGACGCGATATCGCTATATCGCATCGGTCTCTTCACCACAGTCCACCAGTACCCCACCATGTCGCGTTGTACCAGGGACCCACTGATGATGTCATCCGTCGTACAACCGACACAGTGCTTACATCAGCAGCCAGAAAAGCCGAAAAAGCTTCACGCAAGAAGAAAAGTCGCACTTCGGAGCTCCAGATCAAGAAACAAAGGCAGTTTTCGATGCGCGAATAGTGCGAATTCGCGCATCGCTACGGGAAATAGGCCATTTCGAGGAATCTTCAGGGAATCTTCGGACTGCCGAGCCCACTGCGCGCCGAAAAAGCCCGAAATTGCCCAAACGTGCCAAAGGATCCGGTTTAAAGACAACAACAGATCATTCACAGAGTTCAAAGTGTATCAGATCAAATCAGCAAGCTTCAAGCGTGTCAAAGAGTATCAGTCGACGGCGGAAATCATCAATGTAGCGGCAAAGTGTATCAGAGAATATCTTGAGCAGCGGCCCAAAGCAAGAGAAATTGAATATCTTTCAGCAAATGCATAGGAAGAGAGCAAAATCACTTAAAAGCTCTCAAATCATAATAATTGCACATTCAATTCGCACCAAAGCCGAACTGCAGCCCCAAAGCGCATTCACTTCAGCAACAATGCATCTGGTCCCCAAGGGCCACCTCGTCACCTGTTCCGATTCCGCTGCCCCCAGCGCAGCCAAAAAGATTTACTTGCATTTATTTCCAGCAGCATTTAGATTCTTTTGAAGAGTTCTAAGCAGACCTGTCACGGTCATTTGTAATGATGTCTTCCTGATATTTTTTTTATAAATACCACCTGAAACGATATTGTAAAGGGTTGGTTGGTTGGTAGTAGTAGTTGTTGGGAAGTTTTCTTTCCAGCAATTTTCTCTGAGTAAAGACTCGCACTGTAACTGTCATATTTTTCATAATCAAAGACTGCTGAAAGCATGGATTGCGAAACAACTTGCTGTTTTCTCTGGGCCAAGGAATGATTACGGAATTCCTGTGTCTCTACATGATCCAATAAGTGTTCTTCCTCCCTGTTTATTTTATGTTTTTATCATCTTCGCGCCATTCTAAGTTGCAGGAAAAAAGAATAGCTTAAGATTTGTTTAAGTACACCTTAAGTTCAATTTCTGCACTTTTCGATGTTTTCTTCTGAAACGGTCATGAGCTAGAATTCTTAACTGCTCTAGTTTACCCTGTTTCGTTCGTATATGGGTGCATGTCTTTGGAATTCTTAACTGCTCCGGGATCCCACTCATCCATTTCTCCCCTCTATCAGCATGATGAAATGATTCTCTTTTGCCTTTCATCCTTGATGTTCATTCCGTACTTTCAGCAGCCTGAATGTTGTATTTTGCGTGGCTATCCCGCTCTGTATCCCCCTGTGACCAAGAAAATGCTCGCATGCCTCAATCTGTGACTCCATGCCCAATAGTTCAGAACTTATAACACCTTACTGTGCCTCTTTACTCGAGAATCCTGCCTTCCTCCCAATCACAATCAACATTCCCTTGAAGTCAGAAAGCTAGCCTAAAATCATCAACTAAGGTTGAATCCAGATCAACTGAGGTTGAATCTAAAGGAGAGAGCCCTCTCCGATTGCAGGTGGGCTAGAATCTGCAGTCAGAAGATTGGTTTGTGGTTACCTCGGCCGTATCCCTAATAGGAGCTAGGGACAACCTGAGCGATAACAGTTCCTACAAAGATACCTTGTGGAGCCGAGCGGACTGCGGAGTTGTTGTTTAAGAACATAGTGAAGTATTGGGGGATGCCATTGAGCATTGTGTCGGATAGAGATCCGCATTTTACAGGCAGATTTTGGACCACATTGTTCAAGCTAGTTGGGACAGAGTCGTTGATGAGTTCGAGCTACCATCCGCAGACAGATGGGTAGATCGAGAGGATCAACGCATTGCTGGAGCACTACTTGCGACATTATGTGACGGCTGATCAGAAGAATTGGCCTGAACTCTTGGATATTGCACAGTTTAGCTACAATGTTCAAAAGAGTTCTGCGATAGGGTATAGTCCATTTGAGTTGGTGAATGGGCAGATGCCGGTTGCACCACACACCATTGTGACAGGAGGGTTTTTGAGGAGTCCTCATGCTAAGAATTTCATGAAGGCTTGGGAGGAGACCTTGGAGTTGGCACGGTTGCACTTGCACGATGCTGCAAGGAGGATGAAGAAGTATGCTGATAGGAGAAGATGGGATGTACACTTCAGTGTGGGAGATATGGTGTTTCTCAGGATTACCGGGGAGCAGTTTCAGCCAGCCAAGGGGACTGCAAGCAAGCTGACACGGAAGTATGAGGGACTATTTCAGGTGAAGAAGCGAGTGGGGGAAGTTGCCTATGAGCTGGAGCTTCTGCACCATATGCACATGAAGCATCCAGTTTTTCACATTAGTCAGTTGAAGAGATGCAGACTTGATTCTGATAATCCAGAGAGAGTTGAACCACCGAGAGGACCAGCCGGGATTGTGGATAAACCAAGATTGGAGTTGGAGAAGATTTTGGACTTCAGAGCTACAGGGATTGGTTGTCACATGAAATGGGAGTACCTTGTCCGATGGAAGAATGCATCGGAAGAGGAGAGTTGGGAATCGGAGGACTCGCTTTGGAGATGGAAGAAGAATATTGCGAAGTATGAACGAAAGATACTGAGGCAGTCGAGATTGTCGAGGGCGACAATGATTTCCAGTGGGGGAGGATGTAACGCACTGCGGTTATGTAGCCGGGCGCGCACGCTCCTCACTTAGAAAAATTGACTAAGGCATGGAACCGTCGTTTATATGGCAAGTTGGGTGTGGATGAGCGATGGGCGAGCTGACTTGACATAGGGGTGTCGCACATCAGTTGAGGGCGTCGGCTCATGGATAAACGATGGCGTTGGTGGGTCGGCCGAGGGGAGGTCGCCACACACGATGGAGCATATAAACATTTGGTGGAGTGCTCACTTTGGAGGCATCAATCTTCACAAGTCTTCATCGCATAAGGAGTGCACACAAGTAGCCGCAGAAAGGCGCATAGGAGATGCGCCCACCTGCCGGGCAAAGGCACAGGGAGAAACGATGAAGGCGCGGTTGAGGGTGCAAGTGAACTGCCCGCCCACCGGGGGATCGTGTAGGGTTGAGGGCGCGGGTGAACTGCCCACCCACCAGGTGATCGTGCAGGGTGAGGGCGTGGGTGAACCGCCCAACCGCCGGTTGACACATCGTTTGTTGTTGTGCGGGTGTGCACGGGCGCGCCCACCCGTTCGGGCAGAGTTGTGTTGTTTGGTTGTATATTGGGTGAGAGTTGTGGTGTGACTGCCGTGCGCTCTTGCACGGGCGGGCGCCCAACCTCGTTTATGAACGCCGGTGGAGCGACGCTCCCGGCCATTGTACTATTTCTCACATATATAATAAAAAGACATTCTCTTGCATATTGCTAGTGTTCCTATTGTTGTTTATCATGTTATTTATGATGGTTTCCGCACATTATAAAGTATTTCATGGTTAATATGAATGATTGAAGATGTAGTTTGTAAGGTAACATAATAGTGGAAAATGTTGGTTACTTAGGCGATGCCGCACCCAGCCAATTAAAGGAAAAAAGAATTGGGGGCGTGACACTAGGGATTCGACCGTGGATCTCTGTCTCTAGCTCAAAGAATCTCGCAACAGGAATGCTCCAGGCAAGATACTTTCTACCATTTAGTTTAAAGAATTGTGCCTCACAGTTGTTCCAGACACTTTGGCTCTTTTAGTCTTACCGATATATATTTATTCTTTAAAGAATTTAAAGAATTGCACCTCGGAGTTGTTCTAGGCTGTTTGGCTCTTTTATTTATTTATTTTTTTATTGCAATTTATATTTATGTATTAGTGAAATGAAAATTCCTTTGTTTTTGGGACGCGAATTCTTATAGGAACTCTTTAAGGAACTCTGTCAAGGATGTGATATAGATTATAGTTGTAATTCAAGTCTGAGCCCATTGTTTACTCATTCTTTGAAATTGTTCTCCGATCGTCGGTATGTACACTTTTGTTTCCGTCGCCGCTCGGAAAAAACGTTTGGATTCGGCGGCTGGTAATTTCTTGAGCTTCGCCACCCTCTGCGATTGCCACCCTCCGCATTAAAGTCGATATCTAACAAGAATTTCGATTTCAACCGTCATCTTGCCGCAAGGGGGAGTTAATGCACCTTTCAATTCGAATTCGGAAATAACCGCGGGCTGCTCCCTGACCAATTCGACCTGACACTCCCCTCTAGCTCACTAGGTCACCAGAACAAGGCGGAAAACTCACTCCCGGGCTCGACTCGATCCCTGCAGCGCACCAGAACAAGGCGGAAAACTCACTCCTAGGCTCTGCATTGGAATAGCAGTGCTGGGGTTGGATAATCTCGCGCCATCGAATTTGTCAATAGAAGTTGTGTGCAATCTATTTGACAAATTCCACTAGGAAAAATTGCTGGGACATCTCAAATTCTTCCCTCTAACTAGTCCAGACGTTTGCCCTCTCCATCTCAAAAATTCGATTACACGCGAATATTTTGGGCCCTGGTTTTGTCTAAACAATGACAATTGTGGCCTTGTCAGAGAGGAGACCCCAGAAGCAGAAGCCTTTGGTGAGTGAAACCAGTCCCGTGTTGCCCAAGAATGTTAAAATTGGAAACCAGGGAAAAACTTCATGTGGGTCATCTTATTCATGGATAATAATATTTTTATTAGATTCCTCTCGTCGAGAGGTGTAGGAATGATAGAAAGATCATCCGATTCCGATAAGTATTCATGGAGATATGAATTTATTTTGATTATGGAATTATTATCAAGCCGACCTACAACTCACGTAGGCTCAGAAGCCCAACAGTCGCATCTATTCACCCACCAACATTGTGTATAAATATAAGAGGACTTTTCCTCATTTGCACTCACCCATCTCATCAAATCTCTCTCTCTCTACTGCGCAGATATGAGTCTCTTCTCTACTGCACTGAAATGGGTCTCTCTCTCTCACTAGTTTGAAGCCGGAAACTGCTGAAACTGAAGCTGCAACTGCAGAAGTAAAGATTGACCTGCGTGGCCTAGAAGATCTCCTCATCTGAACTGTGCAGTAGGTTCATCTGAACCTCCTCTGGAAGCCGAAACTTTTGGTGGTGGAATGAAGTCAATCCGACGGTCGGTTTGTGAGATATCGTCTGCCCTAGTTTAATAATGAAGCCGCTAATGCTGATGCTGCTGATCTAGGGTTGCTACTGCTGATATGAATCAGATTTATTGTACTATTTCTCTCTGTTGAATTATTGAAGATAAAAGAAGATTTGATCAAAGGGTTTCCCCACACATTGTGGGGTTTGTCCCTGGCTAGCCGCCACATCTTGTGTCTCTTGTCTTGGCTTGTTTTCTGTCGATCGTTTAATGTTCTATCTACACTTTAATTTATGTACATGTGATTACTAATCGGTGGAATATAATAAGAAAAAGAAGTAAACTGTTATAAGCATAGAACATACCATAACTTAACAAAGAAGCACTAGGATAGCAAAGATGGTGTACATGAATGATTCAATGGCGCCTCCTTCTTTGCCGTGGTGTTCAATCTGTCCACTACGGCAGTGGGAGCAGGGATAATGGCTCTACCTACTACTATGAAGGTCTTGGGATTGATCCTCGGCAGTCTCCTCATTATGTTCATTTGCTTCTAATAGATGCTTCAATTGACATTCTCTTAAGGTTTAGCAGAGCCGGGGTAGCGGCTTCCTATGGCGATGCCACGGGAGATGCCTTTGGGAATATTGGGAAGATGCTGTTGCAGATATGTGTGATCATTAACAATTTGGGCATTTTTATTGTTTATATGATAATCATACGTATTTACCTCCCCTAATTCAAGGAATTATGTTGGTCTTTTTCGATATGACTTTTTTTTATCACGATATGGTTAACGCGTCGGCATTTAACATTATCTATAGCCATTATTACCATTTAATTTGAATGTCTTTGGCTAATTAGCAGTTAGTAGGAATCTGGGCATCTATTATGTTAAGGTTGTCTATTGTGCACGCGACCCCAATTGGTATTGCTTGGGTTGGCACACATTCATAAGAAATGGAATGGCATTTGGTTATCTAAAACCTGGTGGGACTTTATTAGCTTCTGCCTTCACCAGTGTTATATTAGTTTCCTATTTTTACTGACCTTGCAATCCATTGTTGGCCATTTATGTCTGTTATCATTTGGGAAAACTGGATTTTGTGCTCTTGTTTTCATTCAAGTAAATTAGAGTGTTTTGGGGAATGTTTCGTACTGCCAAAATGTTCCAGTTGATATCCTAAACTGCATTCTAATACTGGATTTTGTGTATGTGAGAGAACTATGTCATTACAGGGCGCTGGGAAACCTTCATTTATGACTTTAGGAGGCAAAGAGAAATGTATTCTAGTCGAGCTGTTGGGATTTAGGCTTTCTTGTTCATGTTTTGAAGAATCCCATCCCCAAACTGCTTCTTCTCTATGTAAAATTATTTGCGTTAAATTGTGATTCTATGGGATTGATGCCGACCTTGTAGGCAATGCCCATCCCTAGTGCGCATAGAGGTATTTTTGGGTCCTATTATTCGCCATCCCATAATAGAATAGTATTGTCGACGACTAGGTCATATGCAAAGTCCTAATCCTCTGATTTCTTAGAACAACATTTCAACCTGGATGTTACCCCCTTGACACCTATGTTAATTAGTCAAGATCTTTTCAATGCATCAGAGGACCTTGGGGTTAAAATATCGCGAGAGACCACAACGTTTTGCGAAGACAGACCCTGATAGTAATATCTGCAAAAATGATCAATTGGGTTGAAGTTTCAATTCAAGCAGTATTTTTAAAATACTCTAGTTGTAACATGCTTAAATATTCCCACACGATATACTATTTATCCTTGGATATTACCCTCAAAACTGGGCTAATTCAGCCTGTGACCTAAAATGCATAACCTACAATGTTTAGACTGAATTACTTTTCAATTCATCTTATCTTGATTCCTTTCTAATAGAAGCCTGTAAAAAAAATATAAACATACTGCTTCTAAATCAATGATTGCAAATAGTTAAACTCTTCAAAAGGTACGAGGGTCTCCCTCGATCTCCAACATATTAAACACGATGCAATTATGATCTAAAGTCAGATGAACAGAAACACACTCAAGTTCAAACACTGGATTCAGTGATTAAAAAGCAAGGGACTATCACATATTTACCAAGATTCAACTTGGGAAATATCACTGAATAAAGGCAGTGATAAACTGGTAATTCACCTTATGTTGCATCCCTTTCCATAATCTTCCAACAAATTGGTCTCCTCAAACAGAAAATATTGATTATGATCGGTTGCTCTAACAACAAAGGGAGTGAGATTTTTCCAAAATCCATCAGAAGCAGGAAACAAATAACAAAGGAGAAATAAATAATTTGTTCCGAGTACATGATTCTGTAAACAAATAAAAAGACTTTTTCAACTCACAAGGACTGAAAGATGACTCGATCTCAGAACTTCATCCAGATCTTTAGCATTCAAAATGCAACCAAACAAAAAGTACCTTAGTTTTTGTACTTGATACCTTGAACAGCACTAAAAAACTATCTCCTACTCTGCCAAGTTTTAGCCTTTAGGCGGGTATCCAAATTCTGTGGATATTACTGTCAAGCTCTGTCTTCGCAAAACGTTGTGGTCTCTCGCGATATTTTAACCCCAAGGTCCTCTGATGCATTGAAAAGATCTTGACTAATTAACATAGGTGTCAAGGGGATAACATCCAGGTTGTAATGTTGTTATGAGGAATCAGAGGATTAGGACTTTGCCTATGACCTAGCCGTCGACAGTACTGTTCTATTATGGGACGACGAATAAAAATACCTCCATACTCACTAAGGATGGGCATTGCCTGCGAGGTCGACATCAATCCCATAGAATCATAATATAACCCAAACAATTTTACATAGAGAGGAAGCAGCTTGGGGATGGGATTCTTAAAAACATGAATAGGAAGGCCTAAATCCCAGCAGCTCGACTAGAATACATTTCTCTTTGCCTCCTAAAGTCGTAAATGAAGGTTTCCCAGCACCCTGTAATGACATAATTCTCTCACATACACAAAATCTAGTATCAGAATGTAGTTTATGATATCAACTGGAACATTTTGGCAGTACGAGACATTCCCCAAAACACACTAATTTACTTGAATGAAAACACGAGCACAAAATCCAGTTTGCCCAAATGAGAACAAACATAAATGGCCAACGATGGCTTGCAAGGTCTAAGTGAAAACAGGCAGCTAATATAACATTGGTGAAGGCCAGATGCTAATAAAGTCCCACGAGGTTTTAGATAACCAAATGCCATTCCATTGCTTATGAATGTGTGCCAGCCAAAGCAACACTGATTGGGGTCGCGTGCACAATAGACAACCTTAACATAATAGATACCCAGACATTCAAATTAAATGGTAATAATGGCTATAGATAATATTAAATGCCGACACGTTAACCATATCTTGGATAAAAAGAAGTCATATCGAAAAAAACCAACCTAATTCCTTGAATTAGAGGTGGTAAATACCTATGATTATCATATAAACAATAAGTATGCCCAGATTGTTAATAATCACAGAGATCTGCAACAACATCTTCCCAATTTTCCCAAAGGCGTCTCCCTTGATGCCACCATAGGAAGTCACTGCCTCGGCTCTGCTAAACCTTAAGAGAATGTCAATTGAAGCATCCGTCAAGAAGCAAACGAAGATAATGAGGAGACTGCCGAGGATCAATCCCAAGACCTTCAGAGTAGCAGGCAGAGTCATTATCCCCGCTCCCACCACCGTAGTGGACAGATTGAACACCGCGCTAGAGAAGGAGGCACCATTGAATCCTTCATGCACACCATCTTCGCCATCCTGGTGCTTCTCGGGTAGCAAGGGACTGGTTTCACTCACCAAAGGCTTCTGCTTCCGAGATCTCCTCTCTGGCGAGGCCACAATCGTCATTGTTTAGACAAAACCAGGGCCCTAAATATTCGCGTGTAATCGATTTTTGAGATGGAGAGGGAAAATGTTTGGACTGGTTAGAGGGAAGAATTTGAGATGTTCCAGCGATTTTTCCGAGAGGAATTTGTCAAATAGATGGCATGCAACTTCTATTGAAAAATTCGATGGCGCAGGATTATCCAACCCCGCCATTGCTATTTATTTCCAATGCAGAGCCCGGGAGTGAGTTTTCTGCCTTGTTCTGGTGAGTTACAGGCGCCGAGTCGAGCCCGGGGGTGTTCTGGTGAGCTGCAGGGGTTGAGTCGAGCCCGGGAGTGAGTTTTTCGCCTTGTTTCGATGACTTAGTGAGTTGCAGGGGAGTCCGGGTCGAATTGGTCAGGGAGCAGCCCGCGGTTATTCCCGAATTCGAATTGAAAGGTAAATTAACTCCCCTACTCCCCTGCAGCAAGACAACGATGGAAATCGGAATTGCTGTAGACAGAAGAATTCCTGTAGACAGAGATGGAAATCGGAATTCTTGTTGACGTCGACTTTAATGAGTAAACCCCAGAGCACTATGATTTCAGCTCTGGTATTTGTTACACTGCCCTATTTCAGTGCAGGCGGTATAATATGCAATTGTCTGGTTTGAGGATCACTCCACAGCCGCACATTCCCCTTTGTTATGCACCATCAAACCAACCCGCAAGCAAGTTAATCAGTGGGAGGGTTCTCAATTTCACCTTGTACTGATTTACTTCATAGTCCATGGAAGTGTCCTTCGACCATGTTATGGCTTTTTAGCAAATACTGTGGTAATCGATGGGATTTTCATCAAAGATGAAATGGTTCCAAATCTCCCACATAATGTATATTGGCATGAAATTGTTACATTCGGACCAGTGGGACATCGTCTGTTCAATGTTCGAGTATAAAACCACAGAGAATTCCGTATAATGTGCAATGTTTTTTCATATCTGGGCAGTAGAGGGGCAGGCAATAAAACGTGTTATGCTGATTCAGAACAGTCTCTACAGAAGATGCAGACTCTCGGGCCATAAAGTCCTCTTTTGAGCAGATTGTCCCAGGTCAATACTTTGTCTCTTCAAACCAGCGAGCAAACATAATTAATTTCATGGGGATTTTTAATTCCAATATATATATAGTTTTTTTTCGGTACGAAACAAAAAACTGTATTTATATTTATATAAAGGGTATTCAGAGAAATGCACGAAGCAGAAAGATAAAAGACTCTGCTGTTCAAACCACTGCTGAATCTGAAAAAACACTTACATGGACAGATGTATATAATATATATAACAAAACAGACAATATATTTCCATAGACACATGGATGACCAGTCAGGTCTATATAGATAAAGCAACCCCGTCAAGATGAGAAAATCAAAAGAGTAATAGATAAACATACCTTCTGTGAAAGGGGATGAGGCATTGAGCAGAGAATAATATTTTTTGGGGGAGACAAAAAGGCACTGAGCAGAGAATAATATTTTTTGGGGGAGACAAAAAGCAAAAATGAATTAAGTATCCGGCAAAGAAATATTCAATTTGAAATTTGAATCTCCATTTTCCATATACCAGATTAGATAGAGAGTCTTTTTTTTGACAGTTCATTAGCTTGAGTATTAAAAGATCTGTCACATGATTGATAGAATAATCATTTTTTCTGTTCCATAATACATTTATCCTATTCATCCACCCTGTTAACATGGAGTTCTTTATAAACAATTTCCCTGTGACATGCTCAATCATGATTTTAGCATTATCGTAGATCTGAAAATTCTGCATATCAAGAAAGGAGCTTAAATGTAAGAGACCAGCAAGGGCCATAGCTTCAGCCTTGTTGTTTGTACCTTTTCCTCCGTTCCAATAGATGGAAAAATGTTGGTCTTCATTTATTGATATGAGAATGCCACAAGCACATATACCATGTTGAGCTGCCCTATCAAAAAAAGTGCTCGGAAAACTGAACTGGACCACCCTCTGATCTTTTGAATTTTTGTTTTTATGTATAACCAACTTTGTTGGAATGGAATTATAAAGAGAAATTATCTTCTCAAACACAAACTTTATATCTTCCTTCCCGTCTTCGAATAATAACTTATTCCTCAGCTTCCAAACTGACCAAAAGAGAAGTTAAGGAATGGATCTAATTGAAAATTTCTGTGGGCTCCACCAAAACAGTTCATCTTGTAAGGATGAGTGATACACCAAACTGAAACCGAAATAGTTTACAAGATCCTTCATAACTGAAGAGTAAATCAACAATTTAGGAACATGTGGCAGTTGTTCTCTCCCTCCTCTTTACACGTAGGGGATATACCAGGACCAGACCAATTTTTTTTTTAAGATTCTCCTAAATAAGGTTTTTATTGGGAAAAACTAGCCCGAAGAAATGAATATTTTATAAAAAGCCCCTTGTTGAACCAAGAAGTCCGCCGGAGATTGTATTTCATAAAAACATAAAATCAATGTGCATATGATCACCTTCAGAATTGTAGATGAGGCCAGATTGGCTGAGTGCCTAAGTGAAATCCTGCCATTTGGTTGCGTGGAGTAGACAGCCTCATTTCAGCTGCATCCTTCCATATAAGACAGCGGTTTTGATAATGTCTTATGGATTGACCGAAAAAGAAATGTCCATTCCTGTTAATGATGTTAATAATATGTCCCTGTAAATTCAGCTCTTGGTTCATGGCTTTTATAGTTTCTTAACTCATCAGGATTTTCCAGCCAGGAGCTACAACAATTCCTTTTTCAAGTTATTAGCGTAGCAAGAGGGATCTTTTACTCAAATTTGTTCGGGAAAATTTTAAAATGATAAGTGCGATAACCTTTCAGTTCGATTAAATTTTCATTATAATTTAGACTTATGTAAAAAATGGTACGACATTTCTACATATTTTCCCAATAATGGATTGTGATAATCAAATTTCATTATAATTTAAATTTTTGAATGAAATGATATAATATGTTTACAGATATTCCTAAAAATGGTTGGGCATAGTCAGAATTCTCAACCAAATTTAATAACATATAATAAATTCAACTTTTCCTTTGACTGGATTTATATTAATCTTTTTAATACTAAACCGCTTCATTTTCGTTAATAAATTCAAAATTCTTCCCGACATTATTTCTTACAATTTTATAATAGTTCTTGCTATGGTTAAAAGAAGGTAGTTATTTAAAAGAATGTATAACTACAAAAAGTGACATCATTAAAATATTTCTTACAATTTTATAATAGTGTTTTCTAATGTTAAAAGAAGCTAGTTATTTAAAAGAATATGTTATTAGAAAAGGTAATATAATTAGAATAAAATTAATTTATGAGAATTTATGAGAATTTTAAAATATTTTTGTTTGTGAGAATAATTTTGGTAAAATCACATAAAAAGTTATTTGTCGAGGATGAACCATACTGGTTGGTTCGAAACGCATCGACCAATAATTTTTACGCCTTAATGCGTTCCTCTCTGAAATCAACTCTCCTAATTACCACTATGTAATTGTCTGAAGCATTCGATCAAATGTTAGATGATTCAAAAGTTCTAGACCGTGAACCACATTGGTTGGTTCGAAACGCGTTGGCAGAAATCTTTCTCATGTGATTTACGCTGAAGCCCTCCTTATAACTATGACGAATCACAGAAGTCTCAATTCTACAAGTTCTAGACCGTTGGATAAGTAATTAGTTTAGGGTAGTTTGTTATGTTCTTTCTACACCGTTCTTCATGCTGCTTCAAATTTTGTTGTTAAATCTTGCTGAGCAGGTCAGGTCTCTGGGCATCCCACTCTAGGAATCTTGATGATCACCCCAACATTGATTTTGCCATCAGTGGCGCTGATGAAGTCGACACAGAGCTCAATCTTGCCTAGGGCCATGGTGGTGCGTTGCTTCGAGAGAAGATGGAGGAGACTGCCTCTGCCAAGGTCGTGGTCAGAGTTTTGCTGTTAAATCTTGTTGAGAAGGCCAGGTTTCTGTGCATCCCACTCTAGGAACTTGATGATCACCCCAACATTGATCTCGCCATCGATGGTGCTGACAAAGTCGACCCAGAGCTCAATCTTGCCCAGGGCCGCGGTGGCGCGTTTCTTCGAGAGAACTCTATATTATATACATCGATGGTTTCAAGTTATGAGCAGAATGGACAACCCAACGAGGCCTTGGAGTTGTTTCGATAATCGCAACAACGAGGTTTGAAACCTGTCATATACATGGTGGTAACCATTCTTCTCGTATGCCCCCACTTAGCAGCTCTGCAAATGGGTAAGGAAGCCCATGGTTATTTAATAAGGCACGCCTTCCAGTAGGATGTTTATGCAGGGAGTGATCTAGTAAATCTGTATTCCAACTATGGAAAAATGGGAGATTGCATATTGGGTATTTGGGCAAATGCCCGAGAGAAAAACATTTATTTTTGTGCCAGAGATATTAAAAAAAAAATTCGAATCTTTAATAGAATTTCTTGGGAATAAAAGCTAGAGAAATCCAATAAATAGGTATTATATCTATTTTTTTTATCAGAACGAGGAAAAACGAGGAAACCATATTTTGAAAATTGAAATTTATTGATGGCACCACCAAGGAGATCCATAATTACATTATTAGAACGAGGAAACCATATTTTGAAAATTGAAATTTATTGATGGCACCACCAAGGAAATCCATAATTGCATTATTAGAACGAGGAAACTATATTTTGAAAATTGAAATTTATTGATGGCACCACCAAGGAGATCCATAATTACATTATTAGAAAGGGTTATGAGGTGGATGTTTTTTTGGGTAATTCTCTAATGGACATGTATTCAAAAGGCGGGAACATAGAGTATGCCCGAAATGTGTTTGATAGAATGTCTGAATGAAACTCTGTATTATATACATCCATGGTTTCAGGTTATGAGCAAAATGGACAACCCAATGAGGTCTTGGAGCTATTTCGGCAATCACAACAACGAGGTTTGAAACTTGTATTATACATGGTGGTAACCATTCTTCTTGTATGCTCCCACTTAGCAGCTCTGCAAATGGGTAAGCATGCCCATGGTTATTTAATAAGGCACGCCTTCCGTTGAGATGTTTATGCAGGGAGTGCTCTAGTAAATCTATACTATGGAAAAACAGAGATTGCATACCGGGTATTTGGGCAAATGCCCGAGAGAAATGTGGCTTTGTGGAATGCAATGATCAAAGCATGTTTTCAGAATGGGTACACTAATGATGCCCTGAAAAATCTCCCTAAGATGCATTTTCAGGTGTAAAACCCAACTCAACTACCATCTTGAGTGTCCTCCCTACATTTTCCTACTTGGCAGCTCTACAAAAGGGTAAAGAGATCCACAATTACATACTTAGAAATGGATTTGATTCTGACATTTCTATTGAGACTGATTTCATAGACATGTATGCAAAGTGTGGAAGTATGGAGTTAGCATGCCAAATATTTGATAAGATGTCTCAAGCTAATGTTGTCTCATGGACTACAATGATTACAGGCTATGGTATGCATGGGTATGGTGAGGATGCTCTCCAACTTTTTAACCGAATGAAAGAGGAAGGCATGAAGCTAGACCATGTCACTTTTGTTGCAGTACTATTTGCTTCCAGCCATGGAGGCTTAGTGGATGAAGGCTTGCAATACTTTGAATACATGAAACAAGTTTACCATATCACACTTCAGATGGAACACTACGAATGCATGGTTGACCTTCTTTTCCACACCGGGAAACTATATGAAGCGCAAAATTTGAATAAAAAATGCATTTAAAAGCTGATGCTGGTATATGGGCGACCATGCTTAACGCATGTTTAATCCATGACAACTTGGAGCTAGGAGAGTATGTGGCAGTGCAACTCCTTGAAGTAGAACCCAGAGATGCCGGAAATTATGTTCTATTGTCAAATGTCTATGCTACAGTTGGCACGTGGATGATGCAGTAAAGATGAGAATGATGATGAAAGGCATTGGGTTGAAAATGATGCCATGATGCAGTTGGATCGAACTCAGCAACAAGGTTCATGCATTTCTTGCTGGAGACAGATCAGATACACAATCTCAAAAAAATTATGCCACATTGATGAGTTTGTGTCTACATATGGAAGAGGCACGGTATATACCAGGCACAAGATTTATAATGCATGATGTAGAGGAGGAGGAAAGGGGAATACATCCTATGTGGCCACAGCCCAAAGTTGGCAGTTGCTTTTGGAATTATTAGTACCTTCCCTAGGACACCTGTTCGGATCACCAAAAACCTTCGTGTTTGGGGTGACTTCCATAATGCCACAAAGTTTATCTCCAAGATTGTTGGGTGAAAAATAATTGTCAGGGATGCAAACCGTTTCCACCACTTTAATGCTGGGATCGGTTCTTGTGGGGATTATTGGTAATCGGATTGAAATGATCTTAACACACTAGTTTGGAAAAACTCCTTTCACATTCTAGAGCTTTGTCTTAGTAGCACATGACTCGGTGTCACATTTCATTATGGGATAGTGTTCACTTCGAGTTTCTGAAGTTTGGGAATTTGTAGTGAGGCAGTTTAAGAGATGTTGAAGTATTTGATAAAGGATGTGCAAAGCATTGCAGTGGATGTTATCATTATATCTAGTCAAGAATCATAAATGCTTTGGTTGTTCATATGTTGGGTCAAAGTCTTCAATATAAAACAAGGATAGATTCTCATTCTCTCTTGAACCTCAGTTACAATAGTTCTTTTGCTCATAAAAGTCTGTGAAGAAAGCAAGTGGGTAGATGCGCAGAGAAGTAATACTTCCAAAACCTATTGATCTGTTTTCCTTTTTACAATATGCTTCACATATCATGTCTGATAAGAAGCTTACTTTTGATTGGTTTTTTATGCAGCACAATTGTTTTCACTGATAGCTGCAACCTTAATTTCACTTGCTGAACGCATTGGTGCATTTTATGCTCTCTCAAGGTCTGTAGGTGCCTCACCTCCCATTCATTTGGATTTGAAACTTCATTGGATGGGATGTTTGTAACTGTATATGAGTCCACATTACCAGTTGGGAATGTTAAACTTGTGGGAGTGACATGAGTTGGGTGATCATGTAAATAATGTCAACTCAGGTTGGAGAATCATGTTAATGGAGTTTAGGACAAAAATATTTCATGATCGCAAGAATACTATGAACTTTTATCATTTAAAATCATTAAAAAAGGTGTGGGATTATTTTTCTGAAATAACTGAGAAAAGCAAATGTCATCATTGTGCTCATTGTTTGATGACATGGGATGATCTATTCACTTATGCAATTCTCTTCCACTTGTACGTTTGTCCACATCTAGAAACTGGTTATTTTATTTCTGATCTTTTAACAAGTTTTCCATTATAGGTATAGAATTGTCTTCTTTCTCAATTATGCGAACTAGATTTTGTTGCGATTATGGATTTATCATTTTTGCAAAAAGAAGAGCTCTGTGCTGAGTGCAATATTTTTTTAAGCTCAAACATTTATTGTTGTACCAGAGAAATTAAAAAAATGATTTTGAATCTTTAATAGAATTTCTTGGGAATAAATGCTAGAGAAATCCAACTGACAGGTATTACATCTAAGACATTTTTTTTATCCCAACAAGGAAACACTATTTTGAAAATTGAAATTTATTGATGGCACTACCAAGGAGATCCATAATTACATTATTAGAAAGGGTTGTGAGGTGGATGTTTTTTTTTGGGTAGTGCTCTGATGGACATGTATTCAGAATGTGGGAACATAGAGTATGCCCGCCATGTGTTTGACAAATTTTTTGAATGAAACTCTGTATTATATACATCGATGGTTTCAGGTTATGAGCAGAATGGACAACCCAACAAGGTCTTGGAGTTGTTTCGATAATCACAACAACGAGGTTTGAAACCTGTCATATACATGGTGGTAACCATTCTTCTCGTATGCCCCCACTTAGCAGCTCTGCAAATGGGTAAGGAAGCCCATGGTTATTTAATAAGGCACGCCTTCCAGTAGGATGTTTATGCAGGGAGTGATCTAGTAAATCTGTATTCCAACCGTGGAGAAAATGGAGATTGCATATCGGGTATTTGGGCAAATACGTGAGAGAAATGTGGCTTTCTGGAATGCAATGATTAAGGCATGTTTTCAGAATGGGTACACTAATTACGCCCTGAAACATTTCCATAAGATGCAATTGGTAGGTGTAAAACCCAACTCAACTACCATCTTGAGCATTCTCCCCACATTTTCCTACTTGGCAGCTCTACAAAATGGTAAAGAGATCCACAATTACATACTTAGAAATGGATTTGATTCTGACATTTTTGTTGAGACTGTTGTCATAGACATCAGTATGCAAAGTGTGGAAGTATAGAGTTAGCATGCCAAGTCTTTGATAAGTCTTTGATAAGATGTCTCAAGCTAATGTGGTCTAATGGATTGCAATGATTGCAAGCTATGGTATGCATGGGTATGGTGAGGATTCTCTCCAACTTTTTAACCGAATGCAAGAGGAAGGCATAATGCGTAGTAGTACTTCCAAAACCTATTGATTTGGTTTTCTTTTTGCAGTATGCTTCACATATCATGTCCGATAAGAAGCTTACTTTTGACTGGTTTTTGATGCAGCAGAAACTGTTTCACTGATAGCTGCAACCTTAATGTCACTTGTTGAACAAATTGGTGCATTTTATGCTCTCTCAAGGTCTGTAGGTGCCTCACCTCCCATTCATTTGGATTTGAAACTTCATTGTATGGTATGTTTGTAACTGTATATGAGTCCACATTAACTAAAGCAAGCAAAACAAAAAACAAAAAACACAACTCAAGCAACAAAATAGTGAGTATATTATTAATAGTTCCACAAACATGGTGCCAAAGATCATGGTCCTTTTATTTACCTTCTAACTACTTAGAAGACAAATGAAGATTTGTACATTTAATTATCAATCTGAGGTTCTTACGGAACTTACAAACTATCCTGCATAGTATATGTTAGTACAATTTATTATGTGTTATCATAGTTATAGTATTCTGAATGAATGTCACAAGGCAAGATATTAATATTCCTTCACAAGTAACAAGGTGAAAACTCACACCACTCTTGCAATCAAAACCACTCTTACGAGGAACCAAATAGTGAACTAGTAGGAAATTAAACACACTTGTAGGAAAGTAAATGCATTGGTAATAAAGGGTGACTTTTTCAATTGTTTAGATGATCTTGAATTATGTAACAGGAATTCACATTAAATGCAAGGGCCAACAAATTTGTAAAAAGTTATAAGTTGTAAGAGACTCGAAACACATTGTGTTGTAAAGAATCACATCATGAAAATAATTTCAATTTTTGGAAAATAAAGTAAAGAAAAAGTTAAATCTAAAAACAATGTAATTAGCTAAATATGAAAAAATAGAGAACTATAATGTTAATTGTAAAATTGTAACAATGTGAGTTGCAATAATAACCTAGACTATGACCTACAACTATAAGTGAACTTGAATTGTAGCAATAACCAAATCACAAGTTATAATTATATGAGTTCCAACTGTGTATAAGATAAAGAGTTACAACATTATGTAAATAACCAAATTAAATGTCAAGCTTGCAACATTGTGTAAATAATAGTTAAAATATCAAAGTTGGAGCACTATGTAAAGAACAAAACTAAATATTAGGGTTGCATCAAGATAATAAACAAAGGAACCATTGGAAATAGCATAATGTAAATAAAACCATAGGTACACTATAATGTTATTAAGCCGTAAGGCGTTCCCTCTGAAATAAACTTTGCTCTCTGCCTACGCGTCATTACTTTACACCATAAAATGATATGTTAGACGATTGAGCCATGTTGAGTTGTTCGATTATGCTGAGGTAGTCGCGACTCCCTAACAGTTTTGGCTTAGCTTCTGGTTTCGGCTTCGCGTCATCAATTGAAGGTTGGGAAACACTTCTTTGGCAGTTGCGCTTCTTGGGACCGAGATTAGCACTGTGAATGCCTACGTCTGATACCGATTGAAATTGCATTGAAGGTAGTGAGCAAGATCAGAGCGCAGGAGTGGTTCGCCGAGCTTCCATGTCTTGCACCTAAAAAATTAACGGCACACACTTTCTTTGCAATCTCTTGGTTGTCTTGCTATTTTGTTTCTGTTACCAAGCATTTCCCCTGTTTTCGTCATTTGGTTTCTGAACTACTTCAACAATGAGTCGCCCACATGATGGCCATTCTCTGTTCCTAAACTTTGGAAATCCTTTCAGAATGATTGCTTCTAATCGATCGTCTGATTAGTATGCAAAGTTTAATGAGATATTGAATGCCTTTGAGATTTCCTTAACAAGAAGATTAAAGCAACTCGAGCCAAAGATTTTGAAGAACACGATAAATCTGTCGTGGATGCAACAACCCATGGCGGAAAAATCTGCTATACACGCGGACCTCAAGTCCCTTATTACAGATCTCCAATTTCCTACAGCAGAATGGGATGAGAAATGGATGGATGAATACCTGGATGACACTGTAAAGCTTTTAGACATTTGCCTTGCAATAAATGTCGAAATTTCAAGTTATCCACAGAATGCACACCCATCAGAGATGATCAGTCATGAATATATCAGTAAAACTGACCAGCATGAAATGTTTCTTGGTTTAGGGTTTCTTAGGGTTTTTCATTTTCTTGGTTTAGGTATGGAAGTCGAAAAGTTTCAAGGCTTTTTCAGTTTATGATCTCGAAAAAAATCAGTTTAAGTCAGTTTATTTAAGGCGTGAAGAGAGTCAGGGATAGTATGCTTGTAGTTGCCTTTCGCAATAGCTTTAAAAAAAAAAATCCTCCTTCACGGAGGTTGACTGCTCCAACTGTTTTTTTCTTTGTTGGTTTCGGATGATGTGAATTTTGTGGCGTTTCCTTGTGTTGAGGCAGTTAGGATTTTTCTTGAAAATAAATTGGTGAATATTGTCATTTTCATTCCTCGATGACGTTTCATATAGAGACTTGGGGATAATATGTTTGTAGGCTTTTGCATCTTTTAAAAACATCGATTGATCTTGTCATCCCTGGAATTCTTTCTCATCTCATTTTTTGAATGGGTTGTAATTCTACTTCACCCATTTTACTTGTCTTTGGACGCAGGTATATAAGCTTTCATTGAGTCGGAGAGAATTAATCAGATTTTCTTGCTCGGAAATACCTTAACAAATCCAATACGTCATTGCGTGTTTGGTAGGGTATCGACATAACACCTCAACACATCCAACGCAACCTCTATGCCAGGGAACCTTTGGACAAAACCCTCAGCAGACCAATAAGAAAACAAAGTGTAAAACTGTGGAATAAGGTTTCGAGCTTTATAGGTTTTGCTACCTGTCTTTGCAGGTGATAATATCGTGGGACGAGCTTCCGTGTCTTTCACCTAAAAGATTAAGGACACACATGTTCTTTGCAAGCTCTTGGTTGTCTTGCTATTTTGTCTCTGTTACTAAGTGTTTCCCCTGTTTTCATCATTTGGTTTGTGAACTGCTTCAACAATGAGTCGCCCACATGATGGCCATTCTCTGTTCCTAAACATTGGAAATCCTTTCAGAATGGTTGCTTCTAATCGATTGTCTGATCAGTCTGCAAAGTTTAATGAGATATTGAACGCCTTTGAGATTTCCTTAACAAGAATATTAAAGCAACTCAAGCCAAAGATTCTGAAGAACACGATAAATCTGTAGTGGATGCAGCAAGCCATGGCGATTTTATCTGCTAACACGCGGACCTCAAATCCCTTATTACAGATCTCCAATTTCCTACAACAGAATGGGATGAGAAATGGTTGGACAAATCCTTGGATGACACTGTAAAGCTTTTAGACATTTGCCTTGCATTAAATGTCAAAATTTCAAATCTTGAATATTTCCAGCTTCTTGTTCATTATGCTTTGCGTTTGCTGGACCTTTCAGATGGCATTTGGTCTAACGACAAGCTCTTCCGTGTCAAAGGTTCTCTCCAAGAATTGAAGGAAAAAATGGTGCAAACACCCAAAGGAATAGTAGGATTGAAAATTGCATTGTGATATTACAACATATGAGCAAAAGTCTTGAGTTTGGAAAGGTAAAGTCATTGTCAAAGGGTAGTGTTTTCTTGAGAGCGATCTATGGAGTGAAGACAACAACTATATTTCTCTGCAGTGTGGTGGCTTCTGCTCTCGCTGGGCACTCTGGCCCATTGATTGAATTGCATATTCCTGATCAGTTTTTGTGGTCCACAACATTCATGAGTTTGCAGCGAGGGATTAATGATGAAATCAAGAGATGTTTTGCCAATAGCTGAGATCAAGTTTTGAAAGAGTTAGAATTGTTCGATGCAGCGATTGAAAATGTTCACCCTATAGTTGAGAAATTATCTTCTGCTGACATTGTCGATGGAACAGAGAAAGTGGAACATATCAGAATTGCTACATTGGAATTACAACAAAGTGCACAATTGCTTGCCCAGGGGTTAGATCCTCTCTCTAAACAGGTTAATGACTTCTTTCATGTTATTATGAGTGGAAGGAATGCATTGCTTGATAGTCTCAGGTTATCTACAGAAGGCACACCCATCAGAGATGATTAGTCATGAATATATCAGTAAAGCTACCCAACATGAAATGTTTCTTGGTTTTGGGTTTCTTAGGGTTTTTCATTTTCTTGGTTTAGGGTTTCTTAGGGTTTTTCATTTTCTTGGTTTATGTATGGAACTCAAAAAGTTTGAGGGCTTGTCCAGTTTATGATCTCGAAAACAATCAGTTTAAGTCAGTTTATTTAAGTCGTATAGAGTCAGGGATAGTATGCTTGTAGTTGCCTTCGCAACACCTTTAAAAAGATCCTCCTTCACAGAGGTTGATTGCTCCAGCTATTTTTTTCTTTGCTGATTTTGGATGATGTGAATTTTGTGGCGTTTCCTTGTGTTGAGGCAGTTACGATTTTTCTTGAAAATAAATTGGTGAATATTGTCATTTTCATTCCTCGATGACGTTTTGTATAGAGACTCGAGGATAATATGCTTGTAGGCTTTTGCATCTTTTAAAAACATCGTTTAATCTTGTCATCCCTGAAATTCTTTCTCATCTCATTTTTTGAATGGGCTGTAATTCTACTTCACCCATTTTACTTGTCTTTGGACACATGTATATAAGATTTCATTTAGTCAGAGAGAATTAATCAGATTTTCTTGCTTAGAAATACCTTAACAGATCCCATACGTCAGTGCGTGTTTTGTAGGGTATCAACAAGCCTTCTGTTTGGGAAGGTAAAGTCATCGTCAAAGGGTAGTGTTTTCTTGAGAGCGATGTATGGAGTGAAGGAAACAACTATATTTCTCTGTAGTGTGATGGCTTCTGCTCTCGTTGGGCACTCTGGCCCATTGATTAAACTGCATATTCCTGATTAGTTTTTGTGGTCCACAGCATTCATGAGTTTGCAGCGAGGGATTAATGACGAAATCAAGAGATGTTTTTCCAACGGCCGAGATCGAGTTTTGAAAGAGCTAGAATTGTTGGATGCAACAATTGAAAATGTTCACCCTATAGTTGAGAAATTATCTTCTGCTAACATTGTCAATGGAACAGAGAAAGTGGAACATATCAGAATTTCTATACAGGAAATACAACAAAGTGCACAATTGCTTGCCCAGGGGTTAGATCCTCTCTCTAAATAGGTTAATGACTTCTTTCATGTTATTCTGAGTGGAAGGAATGCATTGCTTGATAGTCTCAGGTTATCCGCAGAAGGCACACCCATCAAAGATGATCAGTCATGAATATATCAGTAAAGCTGACCAACATGAAATGTTTAGTTTTTATTTTTTAGATTGCTGGAGGGAACTCCAATATCCTTTACTAATGGCAGCAACCATGCTAGAAAGCTGCTCCATGACTGGTGGGGATTGTATGAATATCTGGTCTATTAGTCAGATTATATGTATGGCTCTTGTAACCGTATTACTGCATATAAAATTCATATTTAAGTCAATTTATGATCTTGAAAATGTACTTGAACTATCCTAACAGAGCTGCTATATTTACCTTTAATGTTTTTGATTTCCCTTGATTCTCTTACACATGCCGAAAAATGTTGTTTTCTATTATGCTATCATAGGATCAGCCAACCTAAACTAGCGATCCATGGACAGAGCTAGAGACACATAAATGGCCCAAGGCTGTTACTAGGTAGATTCACTCTACTCATTCTAACTATATATAAGCCTAACTACAATGTTCTCCCAACTTGACTTGACAAGAAAGGAAACAAAAATTACAAAAATATCTCTCTGTCAAAGGAATCACTCTCTCTAAATAGGTTAATGACTTCTTTCATGTTATTCTGAATGGAAGGAATGCATTGCTTGATAGTCTTAGGTTATCCGCATAAGGCACACCCATTAGAGATGATCAATCATGAATATATCAGTAAAGCTGACTAGCATGAAATGTTTCTTGGTTTAGGGTTTCTTAGGGTTTTTCATTTTCTTGGTTTAGGTATGGAACTCGAAACGTTTAAGGGCTTTTCCAGTTTATGATCTCGAAAAAAATCAGTTTAAGTCAATTTATTTAAGTCGTATAAAGAGTCGGGGATAGTATGCTTGTAGTTTCCTTTCGCAACAGCGTTAAAAAAATCCTCCTTCACAGAGGTTGGCTGCTCCAGCTGTTTTTTTCTTTGCTGGTTTTGGATGATGCAAATTTTGTGGCATTTCCTTGTGTTGAGGCAGTTAGGATTTTTCTTGAAAATAAATTGGTGAATATTGTCATTTTCATTCCTCAATGACGTTTTGTATAGAGACTCGAGGATAATATGCTTGTAGGCTTTTGCATCTTTTAAAAACATCGGTTGATCTTGCCATCCTTGGAATTCTTTCTCATCTCGTTTTCTGAATGGGCTGTAATTCTACTTCACCCATTTTACTTGTCTTTGGACGCTGGTATATAAGCTTTCATTGAGTGGGAGAGAATTAATCGGATTTTCTTGTTCAAAAATACCTTAACAGATCCCATACGTCAGTGCGTGTTTGGTAGGGTATCGACATAACACCTCAACACATCCAACGCAACCTCTGTGCCAGGGAGCCTTTGGACACAACCCTCGGTGGACCAATAAGAAAACAGAGTGTAAAACTCTGGAATAAGGTTTCGAGCTTTATAGGTTGTGATGCCTGTCTTTGCGAGTGATAATATCATGGGACGAGCTTCCGTGTCTTGCACCTAAAAAATTAACGGCACACACTTTATTTGCAAGCTCTTGGTTGTCTTTCTATTTTGTTTCTATTATCAAGAATTTCCCCTGTTATCATCATTTGGTTTGTGAATTGCTTCAGCAATGAGTTGCCCACATGATGGCCATTCTCTGTTCCTAAACTTTGGAAATCCTTTCAGAATGGTTGCTTTTAATCGATTGTCTGATCAGTCTTCAAAGTTTAATGATATATTGAACGCCTTTGGGATTTCCTTAACAAGAAGATTAAAGCAACTCGAGCCAAAGATTCTGTAAAACACGATAAATCTATCATGGATGTAGCAAGCCATGGCAGTTTTATCTACTACACACAGAGACCTCAAGTCCCTTATTACAGATCTCCAATTTCCTACAGTAGAATGGGATGAGAAATGGATGGAGGAATACCTGGATGACACTGTAAAGCTTTCAGAGATTTGCCTTGCATAAAATGTCGAAATTTCAAAGCTTGAATATTTTTAGCTTCTTGTTCATTATGCTTTGCATTTGCTGGACTTTTCAGATGGCGTTTGGTCTAACGACAAGCTCTTCTGTGTCAAAGGTTCTCTCCAAGAGTTGAAGGAAAAAATGGATTCGAAGGGAAAAAATGGTGCAAACACCCAAAGGAATAGTAGGATTGAAAATTGCATTGTGATATTACAGCATATGAGCAAAAGCCTTCAGTTTAGGAAGGTAAAGTCATCGTCAAAGGGTAGTGGTTTCTTGAGAGCGATGTATGGAGTGAAGGCAACAACTATATTTCTCTGCAGTGTGGTGGTTTATGCTCTCACTAGGCACTCTGGCCCATTGATTGAATTGCATGTTCCTGATCATTTTTTGTGGTCTACAACATGCATGAGTTTGCAGCGAGGGATTAATGACGAAATCAAGAGATGTTTTTCCAATGGCCGAGATCGAGTTTTGAAAGAGCTAGAATTGTTGGATGCAGTGATTGAAAATGTTCACCCTATAGTTGAGAAATTATCTTCTGTTGACATTGTTGATGGGACAGAGAAAGTGGAACATATCAGAATTGTTATACAGGAATTACAACAAAGTGCACAATTGCTTGCCCAGGGGTTAGTTCCTCTCTCTAAATAGGTTAATGACTTCTTTCATGTTATTTTGAGTGGAAGGAATGCATTGCTTGATAGTCTCAAGTTATCCGCAGAAGGCACACCCATCAGAGATGATCAGTCATGAATATATCAGTAAAGCTAACTAGCATGAAATGTTTAGTTTTTAATTTTTAGTTGCTGGAGGAAACTCTAATATCCTTTACTAATGGCAGTAACCATGTTAGAAAGCCACTCCATGACTGGTGGGGATTGTATGAATATCTAGTCTATTAGTCAAATTATATGTATGGCTCTTATAACCGTATCACTGCATATAAAAGTCATATTTAAGTCAATTTATGATCTCAAAAATGTACTTGAACTATCCTAACAGAGCCCCTATATTTACATTTAATATTTTTGAATTCGCTTCATTCTCTTACACATGCCAAAAAATGTTGTTTTCTATTATGTTATCATAGGATTAGCCAACTTGAACCAATGATCCATGGATGGAGCCAGAGACACAGAAATGGCCCAAGGCTGTTACCAGGTAGATTCACTCTACTCATTCTAGCTATATATAAGCCTAACTACAATGCTCTCCCAACTTGACTTGACAAGAAAGGAAACAGAAATTACAAAAATATCTCTTTGTCAAAGGAAACAATAGCCAATATAACAAATAATCGTTCCTCAAGAGATGTTCCCTACTTAGCATGTGAATCTCCCATCATAAATGGCTCACAATGTGAGAGGTATCGGTCACAAATTTCATATAATATGTCATAAACTTTCATTGGTCAGAAATAGAAGATGTCAAGCATCTATATGGAAGGAATTTTCATAGATCTATAAGTAATCCTACAAATCTTCAAAACTCATCTGCCCCTCCTCTTGAAAACTCATCCACCCCTTTTTTTAGGAGAACAACTCTGAGCAACCAAACACTAACATTCTGTCTTCACAAGGAAGGTGTTCTCTACCAAGCCTAGCTTCTCTCTCAGAATCTTAACATCCCCTTTGCAAAGGGTTTCATTAGAATGGCAAAACCCCGCATTTAAAGCATTTCTCCACCCCTCTCCTAATTAGAAATACAATTTTGGGTTCTCTACTAATTATCTCCACACCCATTTAATTTAACAATGGACATAGAGCATGTATATTTATACCTGTGTGTTGGAAATACCATTTTATACTTTAATGTCTATTATTTTTGCTTTATTATTATTACTTTAATTTATTCTTAACAAGTGGTTGTGTTTCTTTTGGTTTTAGTGAAAGTATGGGTTCTAATGTTGGCTCTCTTATTATGGAGTATAATTCATCTTTGAGAATTTTTCAATTATTAAATTAGGTTAGTCAATTGCTTAAAATATTAAATTTATTTCAAAAAGTTTTTGTTACTTTATAGGTTAGACACTTGCTTGAAATATTAAACTTATTTCAAAATGTTTTTGTTACTTTATAGATAAGGCGTAGATTTCTTGGCTCTATGATGAAAATAATGAAGGGAAAATACATGTTAATCTGTTACTTGTGCTCTTTGATGGAATTTTTGTAATGCATGACTGAAAAATACATGGTGAGAGAAAAATACATATTATGCTAATTGAGGAATGTTTTTCGCTTGTCGAACTTATAGTATTGAATTTAACACACTAACACTTTAAAACAATGAAATAACAATATTCATGATGAAAATAGCAATATGGAAGATTTATCTGCATAATGAAAAAGGAAATATGGGAGATTCCAATCATGTTCCAAGGCATTTTTTAAAATGTGGATGTGGCAAAAGGTTGTTGTGGAAGGTGTTGTTTGTATATTTTAACACACTAACACTTTACAACAATAAACTAACAATATTCATGATGAAAATAGCAATATGGAAGATTTATCTGCATAATGAAAAAGGCAATATGGGAGATTCCATTCACATTCCAAGGCATTTTTTAAAATGTGGATGTGACAAAAGGTTATTGTGGAAGGTGTTGTTTGTATATGCGAAATTTCTTGGTCATTGTGTATAATCCTAATGTTGATAAATATGTCTACTAAGTGGTTCTAGTTAATGGGGCATTGATTTGAGCGTTCAATATATTTTTAAAATGTGGATGTGACAAAACATTGTTGTGGAAGGTGTTGTTTGTATATGGGAAATTTCTTGATCATTGTGTATAATCCTAATGTTGATAGATATGTCTACTAAGTGGTTCCAGTTAATGGGGCATTGATTTGAGTGTTCAATATATTTTTATTCTTTATCAAAGTATTCTTGTGTTGTATTTGTGTTCTTCAATTTATGCCTTACGACGTTTCCTTTGCAACATCTAGTGCAAATTCTAGTAATAATTCATGAATCAGCTAGATCGATAAAAGCCATCCACTTTCTTTATCCACTCATTCAACTTTGATGCGAAAATCTTTTCTAAACCAAGGAACACAAAATATGTTTTGTAACCATGCATTTATACTCAGTCCTATCCATATGACTGTATTAGGAGGGCTACCCATGTGACCATACTTTGTGTATGCCATGGTTTTTCCGAAACCCTAATAAACCCTACTCGCCCTACCTCAAAATATTTTGGCATCGCTTTTCAAGATTTTCCAAGCAGATATCAGCTCCCTGCATCTGTCAAGTAATTACTTCTTTTACAAATATGATGATGATGTTGAGCAAACCACTGTTAACTAACCAACTCCCAATATTAAGGTCAATTCTTGTGCTTTCTTCTCTACCTTTTGCATTTACTGTAAAACCCCAGAATTTCGACAATTTCTGCACTCAGATAGTAAGCCCATCCTCAACTCCACCCAGGAATGTTTTCATGGAATTTTTTATCAACAAATGTTGTTTAACATAGGAAGAATTTGCAAAATACTTCAGAAATTACAACAAATTTCTACGTGCAAAATCAAGTCAAAATTTGGAAGAAGTTTTGGACTTGTTAAAGTGTTGTGGTTTTACCACCCCTACTCAGTTTCGAAGAGTGGTTCATTGCAACCCTAAGATTTTTTTTTTGAGATTTGAAACAAACCTAAAGTCTAAGATGACTTTCCTTGGGTCTTTCATGGAGGAAGAGGATATCTATAAACTAGTTATTACGGATGCGAAGACATTAGATGTCAGTGAGAAGAAGCTCAAATCTTCAATTTCACTTTGGAAAAGAGTGGGTATTGAGGGTCGAGCATTATCAAAGTTAGTGGCTAAACAGCCTCGCTGCTCACGGCTCTAGAGGAAAAGGTAATGGAGTCATTTAAACAAGCTGAGCATTTGGGGTTCAAGCTGGGATCAAAGAAGTTGCACTTGCTATACGTGGAATGTTTGGAATGGGGAATGAAGTCTTGGAACAAAGATTGCAATGTTTGAACAGTTTAGGCTTCTCAAATAAACAAATTTCAGAAATTTCAAATCAGAAACTGGGTATTCTGGGGTTTTCAGAAGAAAATTTGAAGCGTCATGTAAATTTTCTGGTCAATACTACAGGGCTTACACTATCTGATCTTGTTAAGTATCCAATTATGCTTGGATTTAGTTTGGAGAAGAGGGTAATTCCTCGGCATAGAGTAATGGAAGCATTGAAGTCTATGCAAGTGTTGAAAACAAAGATGCATTTTATATCGATTCTTCATTTGTCAGAGAAATGTTTCCTAGAGATATATGTGGATTCGAATGCAGAATCCGCAGTTTTGCAAGATATTTACCACCATGTGAAGGCTAGAATGTTGAACATTGAAAAGGAGACATCCAGTGATTCAGATGTAGGGCCAAGGCTATAGGCCATGTGTCAAGGCATGAAAGCTGGAGAGTTGAGCGTGGAGAAGGAAACGCACACTGAATCAGGTGTAGGGAAAAGCTCCATTTTTGTCAGTTTATTTGATAAGTTCTTTATCATCTTATACATCTCCTCTATCCTCTATTCTTGTGATTCTCTTCCTTGACTTGAGGAAGTTGCCTCCTCTTTTCCTTTTTTCTTCTCTCCTAGGTCAGTTTTGCCTCTTGACTTCCCTATTGAGGTAAATTTTGTTTCTAACTCAAGAGCATCAGTTTCAATCTAGTCCAAGGTAAGGGACTTCCTCTCTCTGAGTGTGAAGTCAAACTTTGATTCAAAAGCCCCAACAAAAACTACTCGGGCAATGGCCTGTGGAGGTTTAATCTCAATAGGTAGATTATTGTACAATTTATTAAAACTTTTTATAAAATCTGAGATATCCTCATCAGGTTTCTTCTTCATAGAATTGAACTCAGTAAGAATGTATCCATGATCTCTCTTCTCTCCCCATTTCTGAATAAAATAATTTTCCATTTCTTCCTAAGTGGTAATGGAAGCATTCAGCAAGGATTTGAACCATTTCCTGGCTTCCCCATCCAAAGATTAGACAAAAAGCCTCAGCACTACATCTTGGTACTCGACATTCAAATTTTCTGCAGAGGCACAAAATAATTATATGTGTCTCTACGCTGATATGTCAACTTCTTCATTAAATTTGAGCAGGAGCTTGAGATATTCCTATGGCATAACATTTAAAGGTTGAGGCAGGTCTAAGGGAGCATATTTATTTAACAAGAAACTTGGGATAACCATCTGGATTAGAGGTGGTCGTGCTTGATTTATTAGGGGTCTATGAGGTATGATCAATTGTGAGACAGTTGATTGACCATGGAATGAGAAATTGTTCACACTGTGGGTAGGGATGCTCTGGAATATATCTTTTACCTCCTCAACTTCACGGAGGGGAGGAAATGAGAGAGAATGGGTGTTGGCTGCAACTTCTTCTTCTTTGACCTTTAGGGAGGTGATATTGAGTAACTAACCATTTTCTGAAGTATATACCATAACTCTAGGAGGAAAATCAGAGCATTGAGTTATGGCATTTTGTCAGCTATATGAGGATGTTTCAGAAACAAAGAGACTGTAGCACCAGTATTTGGGGTTTTTTCCTTCCAAATCCTTCTAAATATTATTCTTTCTAGGTCACATACAGATGTATTTCTTTGCTGAGAGGTATCCGAGTGGGTATGGGGCCTATTATAATCCAAGATGATCAGATAAAAATATGGACAATGGAGTTGCCAAGGTGTTTATAAAGAAATTCAGATAGTGGAGTCACCAAGGTGAGAGATCTTCAACCCACACTTCCCTTGCTCACCTGACAGAGGGGATGTAAAGATTTGTCGTACCTAGGGGAAAAATTCTCTAATCTATTCCCTGGAAACAATGCCAAAAAGATGTTGTAGATTTTTCTATCACTTATCGCACAAGTGCTTAAGAATATATAGAAGCCTCATAGAGACAGCCTCTGGGTTGAAAGAAGAGCAGTGCCTAAGGCATCCAAAAGGAGTGCTTTTGGAGATTATCAGAGGGATTTCTACAACACTCCATATGTCACGAAGTTGGAAAAAAGTTAATAAAGGGGGCTTGGTTCAATAGTCCTTCATCAAGGTAGACTCAAGCAAATACATAGATTTGAATACACAAGGGGTAACTCTGGCTCATCTCAAAGAGAAATGTCTAGTTCTACTGGCTAACACACAACAATAGGTAGCCTTATATTGGCGTTGTAGTAAAAATGAAGAGGAGGAAAGAAAGAAGGAAATTCGATGTAGAGGGTTGGATACAATGCATAATCATGAGCATCAAGCTCCAACAGAAGTATGAAAGAATGAGGAGGTGAAATGGCAAAAATTATGGAGTGCAAATTAAGGTCTCATGATCTATACCTCATGGAAACACTTGTCACTAATCAACATAAGTAAATCTATGCTCATAAAGGTACTGTGAGCTATCAAATAACACATGTAAATATTCAATTAACAAAGGGACTATTACTACTTAGCATCATACATATAACTATAAGAGAGTGAAACCGACAACTTCATTACACAATTTTAGAAGAGGAAAAACATACATGAAGTGAGATACAATGAGGAAAACATACTATGCATTGCTATGATAGGAATCAACAAAATAGTTTCATTAATCATCGAAGATCAAGTCCAAATCCCCAGTCCTTTTACATTCAGAAATTATATCGTTCAAGTCCCTCATGAACATGCAAATAGAACCAATGCAGAACCGTAGAATTCGAGCCTCTTGGATGCAGAATTTGGGAACCTTTGTTAATTGTTTCTTCCCCCTTTTTATGAGAGGGGAAGCTTTGAAAAAAGTTACAAAAATATCTTAGATTTAGCTCTAGTTGTCTGATCAACTAGCTACCATGGCGTGTTAAGGCTCTGTCACCCAAATCATTGCAACAAAATGATTCCTTCCTTTAAAATATAATTTAACAGAATAACAAATCATAGGAAAAATTTAATGATGATTCCAGCTAAATATCTCCACACCACTTCCTATGATGGCCTCTGATCAAGCCACATATTTGCCACAATGTGCCTCTTTCGTTACTCAGTTGGTTCCCCTATCGCTTTCTGCCTGAACTAAATGAATTTCCCCTTTTCTGGAGTTGGGAGTGATCAATGGCGATGGCCTCTATGTTTCTCGGGAATCATAGTTGTCGACTCATCCAACTCTCTGAACTTCATGTATTATGCTATCGACGCCTAATATGCTTGTTAACATTGTCATAATGCTATACCAAAGATTCATATTTCGTAACTTTATACTTAAAATACGTTACAAATATAGAGAGTCATGATATCCTTTGGCCCCCTTTGTTTAACCCCTTTCTACATTTCTCATCATATGACCGGGGGTTATGACCAGGTGCTTAGCCTTAAGGTGCTAGGCCCTTTTGTTCCTGTCTGAGGGCTATCCTTCCTTTGTAAAATGCTTTGTGCCCTTGGTTCTATAACTTTCTCTTTACCGTGTGCCAACCTAATATCGGAGCCCCTCTCATTAGTGGTTTCCAATTAGGGACATAATAGGGGGGTTGTGACATGCTCTTCCTCCGATCACTGATCTCCGATTATGAGGTCATCATCTCCACGTGGCACTTCCTGAGTGGTGACATGTGTCACCCAAATTCGCCCCTCTTAGGCCCCTCAAAATGCCAAAATGACCCGCCACGTGTCCTATCGTACCACCATGTCATGCTGACGTTAGTTGTCGTGTGCCCTTAGTGGAGCCAATCCTGTGTCGCCACGTGTAACTTAACGGGACCAACCAGATGCTGCCACGTGTAGCTTATCGGGACCAACTAGATGTTGCCACGTGTCCTATTGGAGGAGAAAGAAAAGGGCCCGTGCGCCCTTGGTTTTATGGGGAAATCCTTTGTAAACTTGTATTTGAGTCCCCCGATGATTTTACACTCTCGACACATTTCCTTTGTCACACCTTTTAAAAGGCTTCACTTTCAAAAGTTTCCAATTGTTGATTGTTACGATATTTTGATACGTTGATGCGGCCTGCTCCAATGCGATGGATCCTTGATGCTGCAACTATCAATACTCTAGATCTTCGATACTGCAATCTTCGATATCAGACCCTCAATATTCCTTCTTTCGTAAGGATTGAACCCTTGAAACTTCAGAAGACCATATCTTTTGATCTAGGAGTCCATTTTTGGACTTCCACATATTGTTGGAAATCTTGTTCAGAGAATTTTCCAATGGAGAGAGTTCAATGTGGGCTTTGAGTCCATCTGAGGCCTAGAAGATGACTAAAATATCATATGCTCTTTTGCATTATTTTGACTTCATTTGGCACTATTTAAACAATTTTTTAGTAGGTGATAACACATATACTCATGATGACACATTCTAAAACAACATCATAACCCTTCACATGGCGACATCACTACAACTATGATCAACAACATGTAAATGAAATAAGCACATGGACTACAAGCATAAGGAAAACACATGTAATCGACATGAATGCATGACCAACACACAACCCATCCAGTCCGAGGGGTGAACCATGCTCTGATACCCATCTGTAACACCTTCCACTCACATCTACCCAAGAAACCAGCTAGCCGAGGTAAACATGCAACGAGAGGCCACTATGATATGATTTGACCTCCTAAGTCATGTTAAGGAAGTGGAACTGATGGAAACACACCATATAGGTATTCAACATAAACCTTATGACCCTCAAGAACCAATCCAACCTTTCTGCCAACCAGCCCCTGGGTCCCACTGAGCTTTTGGACCACTTGACCTCTAGAGGCTCTCATGCTATGGGCATGCCAATGTCCAGGGACTTCTAGACGCACTCACAATCCTACAAGCCATCATCCAGAGACTCTTTTGCATAGTGCTATGTCAGCGTCCCTGGGATTTGAGCCACTTTTTTAGGCCCAGAGACCAGGTCACTGCCCAAAATTGAATCACATCTTCGAAACAGTAAAATAACAAGGAAATGGTAGTATAAATGCAATCACATGAATGGGACCTTGACTGGAACCCTATTAGCCATGACATGCATTTCGTCAAACATCTCACGAATATGTAATCTACAGGTGTAAATAACAGATCTAAGCATAGGGGTCTCATACTTAGCTGAGAATCGCTAAGAGACATTGATGCCTCAACATATTAACTTCCATTTCATCCATTAGGCCATAGATACATTGATCATTCATTTACAAGTCAAAACATGATGAGAGCCATACATAGCTACTGTCATAAAACACATATATAACTAGCATAGTAGCAATAGAAATACCAACGAAATCATAGTCATATAAACCACCTATAATCCAATATAATACTCATATAAATACAAGGAGAAATAACCTCATATTGATGATGCAAATCCAAACCTAGGATGAGACTTCCACGTTCCACCCGACCGTAGAATGGCTGAGCCAAATCTCTCTTCAACTATTCACCCCTGTGCCATATTCCAAGCATGAATGTGGGATCTCATAGAACACATCAATCCAAAACTATCCAGGGATTCTAGAGGCCACCCACCTCAACCCATCAAACAATGATTCCACCTCATGGTCGAGCATTAAGAAAAAAAAAACCATCTTCAAATTGGTCTTTATCCAAGCCTTTCAGGGCTTCCAGAGCATTTGTCCAACCAAGGCTTTCAGGACTAGTAACTCAACCCACATCCTTTACCGGGCTTCCAAAGTGTTTGTCCAACCAGGACTTCCAAAACTAATAACTCAACCCACCAAGGGATTCCAAAGCATTTGTCCAACCAAGGCTTCCAGGAATAGGAACTCAACCCAAGTTGTTACAGGGCTTCTAGAGCGTTTGTCCAACCAAGGCTTCCAAGACTAATAACTCAACCCAAGCTAAGGAAACATGAGAACCAACCAAAAAAAAACAAGGAAAACAAATCCACAATAATCTTTGTTATTTAGGAAATGTCAAGGCTAGGCAATCCATTGTTAATCCCGACCATCCTACATGTCCATGACAAATCAAAATCAACAAACCACACACATATGCCATGCATGCCAAAACTAGTGAGGAAAACATACATGAAACTCAATACCTGCAAGAAAAATCCATTGTAGTTGTTGATCCCGATGTCCTCTTACACCTCTCTACTCTTCCTTTGCCTTCTTGCTCCAGAACTCCAAGAAACTCTAAGTGTCCAAAAGCATGAGAGAGAGAAAGAATAGAAGAGAACTCCACCAAAACCTGTCAAAATATTACCCACTAATCCTCAGAAGCCTTTTTATTAATTAGTCCTCTATTTTCTTCATTTTCCATTATTTTCCTTCAGTTTCCTCCTCACATGAAACTTGTGACCTTTCACGTTACTTTTCTCCTAATTTCCATTATTTTATAAATAAAATGCCAATAATTGCCTCATGCCTTTCCAAAGCCTTTGCGATTTCCTTTCCCAATTTCCTTGGCCATAATAACCCAAATGAACACCCATTAGGATGTTTTTGCCACCATTCATATTGGAATATGTGTCCCATGACTGTGGCCTCATATATTTTTACATGGATTTTTAACTAGGGCTGTTACACAAGGGCATTACAAGAATTACATTTTTCCATGAGAAGGCGACACATGGAAGAGATGTGTTACTATGAAGAGAATCCACAAGCGAAGGACAAGATTTCTCATATTGGATAGAAGCAAAGAGGACATTCCAAGCTATAGAAGCCAAAGCAAGAAAATTAGCAGAATGATGCATTTCCATGAGAAGGTGACAAATAGAAGAGATGAGTAACTCGGTAAGGGAAGTTGTAAGCGAAGGAGAAGATTTTGCAGGTTGGAATAAAGCTTCCCTCCTTGCATAATTATTTCCCTCATCCTCCCAAAAATCATGTTGTAATAATAGTCCTGAATGCTTGAGTTCAAGTGCCATTGACTTGCTCTCCACATTATACCTTGGTTGCATGGGATCACCACTGGAAGACCTACCAGAGCTACACATATTACTTAGTCGTTAAGGGAGGTACACCTAGGATCATCTACTTTATGCGTCAATATCACCCCACATAGGGATCTAATAAAAGTTTAGCTACACCATTAAATGTTGAATCTGCGCTCAATATTATGTCAATGATTAACATAAACCCCTCAATACTTTTCCTATTTTGTTTCTATTGGTTATAGGTTAAGTAGCATAGTAATTTCCCACATAAGAAAGAAATATTATTGGAGTAGTAATACTATCGATGTGGGAAACAATTAAGAATTCCCATCCTATATTTCAAATCTACCATTTATGCATTGAGAAGAAACAATTCATTTTCCCCATTTGACAAAATTAAGGTAGATGGGTTCCTTTTGTCCCACACACATTTCATATACATTTGTTTTGTCTTTACTATATACTAGGAGGTGACATGGAATTCACGTGGTATACCCACATGGAAACAACATAGATATCACATGTTTAGCAAACACTGTAATAGCCTTGGCAAAAATTCCATGTAAAAATATATAAGATCACAGTTGATGGGACATGTATTCCAAGCTAAATGTTGGGCAAGACATCCTAGGGGGTGTTCATTTGGTTGTTTATGGCTAAGGAAATGGCTAAGGCATTGGAAAGGCAGGAGGCATTTGTTGGCATTTTATTTATGAAAATAAAGGAAATTAGGAGAAAAGTAAGGTGAAAGGTCACAGGTTGCATGTGAGGAGGAAAATGAAGGAAAACAATGGAAAATGAAGAAAATAGAGGCCTCATTGATAAAAAGGCTTCTAAGGATCAATGGGCAAGGCTTAGTCAATTCAGTGTTGGAGCTCTCTCATTATTCTCTCTCTCTGTCATACTCTTGGACACTTAGAGTTTCTTGGAAGACTTTGGCATTGGAGCAAGAAAGGAAAAGAAGGCAAGAGGAAGCAAAGATCACGCAGGGAAAGGCAAGATCAAGCAACTACAACTTGCTTCATTCCAGATATCGACTTCCTTGTGTATTTTCCTTGCTAGATTTGGCATGCATGGGATTGCATGTGTTTCTTTTATACCATGGCATGGGTTTTACCAGGTGTGACAGTATTTTCAGTCTAACCTTGCCATTTCCTGATAGCTTTGATGAGATGGTTCTCTCATTCGGTTTATGTGGGATGATCGGATTGGGTTCGAAGCTGAGTAGGGTGGATCTACGAATTGACAAACACATGGTCTGAGTGGTCCCTAAACCGGACTGTGGATCACGAAGCCACTGGCCTAGTGACCCCTAAACATGACTGTAGGTTGCAGTAAAGCCAAATTGTGTGCCTTGGTGGGCCTAGGAATCCTTGCTGCTGAATGGCGGGATATACAGTAAAGCCAAGAGGTGGATTTTCTCTCCATTGAGCCTAGTAGTCTCGGGATGGGATGTATGGTAAATCCTGGAGAGTGTGTCTCGATGTAGGGCCTAGTGATCCCTGGATCAGACTGTGGATTGCAATAAAGGCTGAGAGACTAGGAGCACTCAAATTCCTCACAGTGTAGGTGGAGAACTCTGGGGGAATCCATGTTGATTGGTGTTTTTTGGTGTTTTCTGGTGTGTTCTATGGGTCCCACATTCATGCTTGGAATATGGCACGAGGGTGATTGGCTGAAGAGAGACTTAGCTCAGCCAATCTATGGTCGGGTGGAACGTGGTAGTCCCATCTCCAGTTGGTTCATTACATTGATTAATGAGAAATTCATTCCCTTGATTTTCATGTGTAAATGTACTGATGAATATGTGGATTTTGATGACTAATATGCTTATGGTATTTATGTTCCTATTATGTTGGTTATATGTATATTTTATGACAACAACTATGTATGGCTCTCAACATGTTTTTACTTGTATATGAATGGATAATGTGTCTATGACCTAATAGATGATAACGCAACAAATGACACGAGGGAACAATGGCTCATAGAGATTATCAGATAAGTATGAGATCCCTACACTTAACTCTGTTGTTTACACCTGTAGGTTACATGTTGATGATATATTCGACAAAATGTCTGTCATGGCTAGTTGAGGCATGGTTATGGTCTTGTTCAACTTATTGTTTTTGCATCATTGTTTCCCTATATTTTTACTGATTCTAGGCTATCACTCTATTATGGGCAGTGGCCTGGTCTCTGGGCCTGAAAAAGTGGCTTAAATCCCGGAGTCACTGGCACAAAAATGGCAACTTTGGTCTCTGGTCGTTGGCAGGCAAGCCTATGAGAGTGATTTTGGGTTGTTGGTCGCTCCCTTTCCCATAGCATGAGAGCGACTATGGCCTAAGAGATCCAGATCAACATTAGGACTCGAGGACATGCAATCTGAGTGACTGACATGTCTCCTGAGGATTCTGAAGCTAATGTTGGATGATTGTGTGTGATGTTCCGTCGATTCCACTTCCTTAAGGTCACATAAGAGGTCAAATCTAATCGTAGTAGCCTCTCGTCTCATGTTTACCCCGGTTGGCAGGGTTACTTGGGTGGATGTGGGAGGAGGGTGTTACAATCACAAATATTTATTGATGTTCTTAACAAAGTATCATTATGCATCTTTCTTCTTAATATAATAATCCATGGCCACATCTCCTCAAACCACTAGAATGTAGAAAAAATAGATGGAAATTTAACAAAGTTGCTCAAATAATTTTTGAAAATAATCGTATATTATTATATCAAGTAATCCAATAACAATCAATACATCATTATTATCTGAGTGAATCATGTTTTAATAAATGATCAACATGTATAATCTCCTTTATAATCCTATATACATTTAAAAGTCCACACTAAAGTCTTAATCATATTCTCTTACTAAAACTATTAACATCTATATTTAACCCTTAATTTATTAATGAATGAAAACATTTTTGCTCCAAAATTCTTCCATATACATCTTTAAAAAAAAAAACACAAAACAATACTTAACCATCTAAAAAATATTTTAATACATTATTCAAAACTGTATCCATAAATGTTTTATTAATTTTCCTCTTCAATACATTTCTCTTCTCGTCGACCAACCCATCATACCAATTCACATAAATGTTTTATTAATTTTCCTCTCTTCGAACACCACATTATCCCAATTCACATAAATGTTTCTTTACCATTTTAAAAATATGCTACTGAATTAATTCATGAATCATCTAGATCGATAAAAACCGCCCACTTTCTTTATCCATTCACTCAACGCTGATGGGAAATCCTTTTCTAAACCGATGAACGGGAAATATGTTTTTGTAACCATGCATTTATACTCAGTCCTATCCACATGACTGTACTAGGAGAGCTACCCATGTGACCATACTTTGTGTATGCCATGGTTTTTCCCAAACCCTAGTAAAACCCTACTCGCCCTGCCTCAAAATATTTTGGATCCGCTTTTCAACATTGTCCGAGCAGATATCGGCTCCCTGCATCTGTAAGGTAATTGCTTCTTTTACAAATATGATGATGATGCTGAGCAAACGACTGTTAACTAACCAACTCCCAATATTAAGGTCAATGCCTGTGCTTTCTTCTCTACCTTTTGCATTTGCTGTAAAACCCCAGAATTTCAACAATTTATGCACTCAAACAGTAATCCCATCCTCAACTCCACCCAGGAATGTTGTCATGGAATTTTTTATCAACAAATGCTATTTAACACAGGAAGAATTTGCAAAATACTTTAGAAATTACAACATATTTCTACGTGCAAAATCGAGTCGAAATTTGGAAGAAGTTTTGGACTTGTTAAAGGGCTGTGGGTTGACCAGCCCTGCTCAGTTTCGAAGAGTGGTTCGTTGCAACCCTAGGATTTTTTTTCTGAGATCAGAAATAAACCTGAAGCCTAAGCTGACTTTCCTTAGGTCTTTCATGGAGGAAGAGGATATCTGTAAACTAGTTATTAGGGGTGCGAAGACATTAGATGCCAGTGAGAAGAAGCTCAAATCTGCAATTTCACTTTTGAAAAGAGTGGGTGTTGAGGGTCGAGCATTATCAGAGTTAGTGGCTAAACAGCCTCGTCTGCTCACGGCTCCAGAGGAAAAGGTAATGGAGTCATTTAAACAGGCCGAGCATTTGGGGTTCAAGCTGGGATCAAAGAAGTTTGCAATTGCTATACATGGAATGCTTGGAATGGGGAATGAAGCCTTCGAACAAAGATTGCAGTGTTTGAACAGTTTAGGCTTCTCAAATAAACAAATTTCAGAAATTTCAAGTCGGAAACCGGATATTCTGGGGCTTTCAGAAGAAAATTTGAAGCGTCATGTAGATTTTCTGGTCAATACTGCAGGGCTTACACTGTCTGATCTTGTTAAGTATCCAATTATGCTTGCATTTAGTTTGGAGAAGAGGGTAATTCCTCGGCATAGAGTAATGGAAGCATTGAAGTCTATGCAAGCGTTGAAAACAAAGATGCATTTTATATCGATTCTTCATTTGTCAGAGAAACGTTTCCTAGAGATATATGTGGATTCGAATGCAGAATCCGCAGTTTTGCGAGATATTTACCACCATGTGAAGGCTGGAATGTTGAACATTGACAAGGAGACATCCAGTGATTCAGATGTAGGGCCAAGGCTATAGGCCATACGCCAAGGCATGAAAGCTGGAGAGTTGAGCGTGGAGAAGGAAACGCGCACTGAATCAGGTGTACGGATAAGCCTAGGTCATGTAGACAGTCAATGCGGAATGAGAAGAATTTAAAATCTGTGTCAGGCTGTTTCAGCGAACGTATGATGAGATCACTCACATTTTCTTCAGATTCAATGGAACATCAGCAACATGGAGACCAAGCTTGTCTACAAGCGTCAATATACAGGTCAGAATGAACAAGGGATAATGTGGTTATCCATTAGCGAGCAGAGGACTTTTGGTTACAGATAAGCTCTATTGGAGAGAGGCAAAATTTGTAATATACGTCTTAAGTGTTTCAGAACCAAGCTTGTTGTTAGGTTTAATGGATTTTGTTTTTCCTTTTTGTTTTTTTTACAGATGATATTGCAGCCGGAGAATATTATGTTTAGTATGAGATTGTGGGAATAGTTCGGCAGAGAACTGCCAGATTCTGCTATTCTTGGTCTCTGAAATTCATGAGGAAAATTGGGGATAGATGGAAAGCTCATCATTGTAAGCTATATCTGATCTGAACAAAATCCCTATTCTTAGCAAAAAAATGAGACATGCATTAAATTTGTCAGTAAAGACATTTGCAAAGATTGTGAGAGTTAGTTCTTTTAATATGATTTTTCCTATTCATAGTTTTTCTTTTTCCACCAAAGAACTCCAGGACAATTCGGAAAGAAACAATTATATGGTTTCCTTGGCACAAGGAGAGTCCGAAAGCGGTTATTGTAACTCTGATGGCATACATCTGCCAGTTGACTTCTTTGAAAAGCAGATTGGATGGTACTGTTTTATTCATTTGAATTCAAGCTAAAACTCACCCAAAAATTGCAAAAACTTATAATAGATGTCAATTTGTTATAAACACGGTATCTTCGTCCCCCTATTGTCTGTCGTAAACTCTTGCACATAGTTAGCCAGCCTGCTATTTTAGTTAAGAGAGTTCTGATCACCTCTAAAGGCAGACTTGTCCTCTCAGGAACGACCTCATCTTTGCAAAAACTATCAATTCATTTCAATGAAGAATGTGGTGAATTATTTGTTCCTAAAATATTTAAGTCATGAAGTGAATGAGCAGTCCAATTGTAAGCTTTATGATGCCTGCTTCATTTGTTTGACAAGATGGTCGATGGTCCACACCATTACAGTGTAAATTTCCTATCTTTCAACAAAGTTTGAAAGTGTGGTCTAGCAAATTTAATAAGGGGGATTTTCGGCTATATAGTCTTCATGATTGCTCTTGTGGGTATTTTAATATGATTGATAATTTAGAAGAAAAGTATTGAGGCTTGTTGTTCAGATGGTATCAGCTAGAGAAGTTAACTTGGATTAGACTCTGGCTTAAATTTGTCATTCCCTGCCATAACAAAAGGGAGTGCTCTCAGAAATGCCCCACTTGATCAAGGGAGTGCTCTCAGAAATGCCCCACTTGATCAATTTTGGGCAGGGAAAGGATAGAAATTTGAAGAGATTGGGCAGAACTCTACTGTACATAACATAGTTGAAGTATTACTTGGAAAATCATCTGCCTTTTTGAGTTTTAGGCTATGCTTCCTTCTCCAGTTACAACGTTACCCAGTTTTGTTTCAGTTGTAGTAATGGAGTAGTTGCTTTGATAACATCTAGTTTTATGCTTCCATCGTAACAGCCCTTTCTTTGTTGGAACTTGGTAGCATTAGAGTTATTACTAATCTTGTCCATTTCAAACAGATGACCAATGAATGTATAATTTGAGGGAGAAATTTATCAGAGGTTATGGCAAAGAGGTTGCTAGAATAAAGGCTTAGTAATAAATAGTATAGTTGCTAGAATAGAGGTTGGCAGCAGATCCATTCAACTTTGAGCTACAATTACAATTTTCGCAGGTTAGCATGTCCTTGAGGTTTTGGAAGATAGAAACGCGTTGAGATTGGCTTTAATATCCAATGGGTTAAACCGGGGTAGATGGACTAATTTTTTTGTTGTTGTCTTTTATGCAAAAACGTAAGGCAGAAAATATCCCTAAAAATTAACGTAGGTAGTCTAACAAAGCCACAAAGAGAATCTTGATGAAATTTTTGAAAACAACTTAACTTGTAACTCAATACAACCCCCATTGTTTTGATTAAAAATACTAGTGGTCCTAATGACCATCTCCTGCAGTGATATAAATTGTTGTGATCTTAACCTTTCCTTTGGAAGAGCTCAAGACTTGTTCTTTGTAGCATGGGAGATGGCAAGGCCCCATGATTGAATGCGCTAGGTTGTGAATTTTATAAACTACTTGGGACGTCACTAACCCTGCTCTTATAAGAGTTTACAATGAAGACCTCCACGTTGACACTTAGATTCTATGATTTATTCACGAGGGTATTAAATTGATCCTTATGAGTGACAATCCTATGTATAATAATCATTTTGATGGTGGCTTACAAAATGCTGCCAAATTCTTAGCTTTGAGAATAAAATTTATTTCAATAGTTTTTTAGGGAGAGACCTGCGTGGATTTCTATGATCACATTTTTGGATTGTTCATGAACACCCACTATCAAGATAAAGTATTATTGTAGAGTTGCCATACTCAGGAGTCTTTTCTTTAGTAGCGTTAGTAGCGTTAGAGCTATGAGGAGCATGGTCTCTACACAAGTAAGTGGCCACGGATGGATCCACGGATGGATTACTTTGAGGGAGAAGTTTATGATGGTCTCTACACAAGTAAGTGGCCACGGATGGATCCACGGATGGATTACTTTGAGGGAGAAGTTTATGAGGGTTGAGGGTTTATGGCGAAGAGGTTTGCTACAATGAAGGTTTAGGGTTAAAAGATATGGGAAGAAGCTAACAAACATGGAATTGGTTTTGGAAGTTGACACATTCAACCTTGAATTCCATTTACAACTTTGTCTAGTCTAGTATATTCTGAAGGTTTTTGAAACTAGGGAAAGTCAAACATGGTGTCACTATACTGTATGTTCGGAAGAGCCATTTTAGACATGTATTTTTGGTTTGTGAAATCAATAGCAGAAGTTATGGAGAGGTGGAAATCTCATTTTTTTTAAAGGTTCTTGCTTCGTAAGTTGTAGCTGATTTCAAGTGTGCATGTGATTATGTAGATAAAATCATTTATCATAGCAAATAAAATGAAGATATGCATTGAATTTGTACCGGTGAAAAAGATTTACAAAGATTTTGAGAGGTTGTTAGTGATTTCAAACTTTTCATGTGCATTAGTTTTCCTTTTTGAGCCAAAGAAACGTTGGTAAGGGCTCCACTTTATAATAGTGATATGGATTAAAGTGATATGGATTCTTCAGCACGAGAAGATTCTAAAAGGGTTGCCTGAAAGTTATTGAAACCATTATTGAGAAGTATGTTTCATGGCAATGCTTTATTCTTTTCCATTTAGGGTTTAACTGAACCTCTTTTACCCTCCACTGCCCTTATATGCGGCATTGACAAATAACAGATATTGATTTGTACTTAGCACCATACCTTTTGTTGTCTATCATGAACTCATGGAAAGACAAATAACAGACATTGATTTGTACTTAGCATGACACCTTTTGTTGTCTATCATGAACTTATGCATTTTGGTAGGCAACTTGTTATTTCACTTAAAAGAGTTTGGATTGCCTCTTATGCATGCTTTGCTCATCAGCTAAGACCTCGTCTTCGCAAAAACATAACCAAGTTATCAACAATTTCAATGAAAAATATTGTTAATTATCTTTTTTTAAAATGTTCGTGGATTATTCATGGTTTTATATTTACGGTCCACTTGTACCCTACCATTCCTACTTCATTTTATTGATGAGATGGGATCCTTGCCATTATAGTGTCTATTTTTTAATTTTTAGTAGATTTTTGAAAGGGGTTTGGTGATTTTAAACACATTTTCATTATTGTTTAAATTGCATATAGATTGCTTACTATCTTGAAAAGTCCTTTCTACAACAACTCAATGTGAGATGAGGAAGATGTGGAAATTCTTCTATATTCAATATGGAATTGATATGTCATTTAAAAAATTAATAACAAAATATATCTCAATTTCGACCATAAATAAAATATTTTAATATCCACTCTAAATATTTTTAAATCTACTTTATATTTAAAAAGATAAAGTAATTGAAAGTTAAAAATTTCTTATTTCTCTATAGGTTCTCTCACGAGATGTGTCATTTAAAAAATTAATAACAAAATATATCTCAATATCGACCATAAATAAAATATTTTAATATCCACTTCAAATAATTTTAAATCTGCTTTATATTTAAAAGGATAAAGTAATTGAAAGTCAAAATTTTCTTATTTCTCAATAGGTTCTCTCTCACTAAAGATGGAGATGTGTAATCCATTCATTGCCTTAATATAGAGTTGATAGGTAATATTTAACTAAAAAAAATCATTGTAAACAAGAAATATATATATATATATATATGACATTTGAAAGTGAAAAAAAAAAATTATTGAGTTGAAACAACTTTGATTGAGTCGAGGTGAGGAAGATGTGTAATTTTTTCAATCCTCAAGATTGAGAATTGAGTTGACTTATGGCATTTAAAAAATGCATGGATTGATAACAAACAAATATTCCAATGTTGGTTATCAATAAAATAATTCAAAATCCACCTTAAGTAATATACTTTTATATCAATTTAAGAGAAAGAGAGAGAATTCTTCAGTATGAGGAAGGTGTGTAATTTCTTCAATGTGTAGTATGGAGTTGACATGTTTCATTTCAAAAGTAATTAATGATCAAAAAAATATTTCAATAAGCGTTAAGTAGCATATTTTAATATCAATTTCACAAACACATACAGACAATATAGAGAGAGAGGGAAAACCTATCATAATTGTGTTGTCAAATCAATAGTGGAGATAGTTGTACACACACATAGAGACATAGATATAGAAAGAGAGGGCAAAGCTATCATAATTGTGTTGTCAAATCAATAGTGGGGATAGTTGTCACTAGCTACTATATGCAATTGTGCATTGCTTCATCATTGCTTCATCATCAGTATTCAAGGAAATCATGCCCTTTGAAATAATCCAATGGTGGTTCGTAAGGGTGCAAACTTTCACTCATGCTAGATACCTTAGGGTCTAATGTGTTTCCTTTTTTTGAGGAAAACGAACTCTAAGCGAAATAATAGTTTCAAGTCATGCTCTAGGACCATATATATATATCCTTTTTATTTTAGGAAAACGAGCTCTAAGCCAAATAGTAGTTTCAAGTCATGCTCTAGGACTATACAAGATAGTGCATGATAGATGTGTGATTCCTTCCATGCTCAACATAGAATTGAAACATGGCATTTAAAAATAGATGTTTTTTTTTAAAGAGGGGCTATCATTTATATTAAAAAGACTGGTTTTCATGGCCACAACCATTTGCATGCCGACGTAACTTCTATTGCTTCAAACATTCAAATACAACCATAGAAAAATTTTCTTGCCTCTACGGGCTTTTTGCACTACAATTTTGTGCTAATATCGCCCATAGACTTTACAAAATTAACCCAAAAATAGTTCAAATTTACAATACATAATAGGTTACCCTAGAGGGGCTTGCTTCCAACTTGTTCCTCGTTGTTTCATGGTTACCATGAGCCTGACCTTCACCAAGCAACACACTTTCAATGATAGCCTTCTGTAGGTCCACTACCAGGTCGAAGAAGCCCTGCAAGTCATCATCCTTGGTGTTCCTAACAACTTCACATGGCTGAGTCTTCAATAATAGAACCGTTGCCTCCAGACTGGCAAGCTTCCTCTCCATTCGTGCTTGTAACCACTCGAATTTATGGTCCTTGAGGTTGGCATCTCATCCCTTTCCCATTCCACAAACTCAAAAACCTCTTGTCGACCAATTCATACATTCTCATCATAATTTTAAACAATATCTCCGTAGACTTCTTCTGGCGGGTCAATTCCTCTTGTGCATCTTGGCTCTCCATGGCAGCGATATAAATTGTCCAATTTCTTAACAGGCAAGTTGAGCACAGAGGGCAAGAAGCAAATGGAGTGACTGCCCCGATATCCATCCAACTTACTACTGCATGGGCTTGTTGACGTTGGCTATCCCCGAGAAACAACATTAATTCAACCCACAAGCGAGATCTCCAAACATCCTGCCCTGCCATACATATAATCTTCACGTAGTGGGATTGATCTTGAGCATTAATGTTCATGGCATCCAAAAATTTTAGATGGATTCTCAACATTGAGTGATTAGTCTGATTCACATTAAAAAACCACCACCCTCCGGACCTTTTAAACCAACTATTGTTGCCTCCGTGCAAGAGATGCAACGTGTAGAGATCATGCCAACCATACCAATGTTTTTCTGAAAAGACAATGCCAGGGAACTGGAATTCCACCTAGTGCCCATCATTTATTCCTTTTGTTCTAATTATCATGAGCTTCGATTGAAGCAAACTCCTTATTTTTCTCATTAAATTCATTTTACAATCATGAGATTGGAGCTAAGGATCTTACTCCATCTTGAAGACATTTAAAAACAAATTTTAATGTTGACCATAAATAAAATATTTTAATGTCCATCTTAAATGAAATAATTGTATATCTAACTTTACATATAGAAAAAGAAGTAATTGAAAGTAAAAGAAGAATACATATTGTTTTTGTAGGTGCTATATACTTCTTAGTATAACAAAGGTGTTTAATTCATTCAATTCTAAATATATAGTTGACAAACTTCATTTAAACACTGCTAACAACAACAACAACAACAAATATTTCAACATCAAGAAAAATATATCAATATTCTCTCTCTCTTTATCTTAAAATCAATCAATGTATTTTGAATGGGTGTATTTCTCACTATGAAAGAGGTGTAATTCCTTTTGTGTTCAACGTGGAGTTGACAGGGGACATATTAAGAACCATTGTAGATTTGTCTTAACTTTAAATTTATCATGCACCAAGAGGGATCAAAATTTGAGGAAAGGTTTTCACCTCTAGGGATTTTATCACTCTCAGGGCATGGTGGTTAAGACATGATGATGTGTTGCTCAATATGAGAGATATGTGTAATTCCTTTCATGCTTAACATGGAGTTGACACATGGGATATTAAGAACCGATGTAGATCCATCTTCATTCTTGATCTATCATGCACTGACATGGATCAAAATTTGAGGAAATATTTGTACCAACCCATAATCATAACATACAAATTGTACATCAATCCATACTATTAATAATCAACACAAAAATATTCAAATGACTAGCATATAGTTTAGGAGATCATGAGAAGAAAAGACTTACCTGTAAAGTGATGGTATTTCTTACTGGATATTTCGGATTTGTTGTGTTATCTTGATCTTGTTGATCACAACAATGTTTTGGGGACGAATCTCCACCCAACAGTAAGCTTATCTTCACATATTCTTTCTATCACTGGCCACCCCCTACCTTTATTCAACTACTACAACCAATGAATCCTTTGTCTCTCAACATTTTTCTCCTGAAAGAATGAATGCTTCTCATCTCCATTTTCAACCATTAAATAGAACAAATTGTTCCAAAAGTAGAAAGAAGATTGGAAAGGGGATTCTCATGCCTACAATTTGTGTGTCATCATGCCAACTTTTATCTTGCTCTTGAGTTTTCCTTACCTCAATGTTTTTCTTAATTTTATTTTTGCTTATTAATTCATGTTTACTTTTTGTTAATTTTTGTTAACCTCACTTATACTTACTCTTTTATAATCTATTTTTATTTACTTATTCAAAAACTTCACTTTGTTATTATTATTTTATTTATGTACTATTATTATATTTTCTTTGTTATTTATTATTTTATTTATTTATATATTAATATTTTCATTCAATATTTTTATTATTGTTTATCATTGCATTTATTTTATTATTATTATTTATTGATTTATTAGTACGAGACATTACACACTCTCTGTCTTTAAGGAACTTCGTCCCAAAGTTAAGTTTAACCATTTGACTTATGTATTTGTTTATTTATTTCGTCATGTATGCCCCACACCCTCTATTGAACTAGTATACCAACATACATCAAAAGCTACATCACAACACCAGGAAAATTCTAAGGAATCTCAAGCCCTCTTTCCCAAGTTTCAGATCCAACCATAAAGCTTCATCAGTGCATATCAGGGCCCCAAGGCTCAGACCTCATCTACCCCAAGAAAAAAAATCTAGTCTCAGTACTTAAGGACTCTAGACATCTTGTAAGGTTGGACCAACTCCCTCCACAACTCACTAAGGTACACAACCCTAGGCATCCATGTTCTTTCAACTAGGAAGTTGACTAAGACACAATAGGTGTAGTCATTTCCGTACATTCTAAAACTTCAAATGAGCCTTAATCTTTAGTCATGCATTCTTCCTTCCCCAAGGAAATCTAGTGAAATTTATCATTAATATAATTATGGTCGTACAATAATTCCTTAAATCATCATATGAAATTTAATATCCTTTGGTTTTAATATTATCTATTCCAATAATATTGTATGCAATCACATATAAATACTAGGTTATCATGGCTTAATTTTCTATTATGCTTAATTCACTTTCACAAAGGGCTGATTAATCCTTAGTGATTATCTATCATTTTGTAACTATCATTGTTCACCCTAAAAAATATTGCTTATCTCATCAAGTTCCCATATCAATATCACTTAATCTATTTTACTATAGATTCATCCTTCAAGTTGGGCTAAAGCTTATTCCCTTTCTATTTTTCCTTGTTAATACTATCCTTGTTTTAAAATTTGAAGTACTTGAGTCATTAATACATTTTTACCATCCACCAAAAGGTTTCATATTCCTAAAAGATCTTGTAACAACCCATTCACTTCCTCATACCAAACATTCATAGATATATTTGTAGTCTTCTCCGATAGTCTTAATTCCTAGTATTCATAGATATATTTGTCGTCTTCTCCAATAGTCTTAATTCCTAATATTCCATGTCTATTAGCTTCAAAGATGGAAACTTTTTCACTTTGTTCAATCTCAAAACATATTAAAAAATTGGCTTTGATTTCTCACACCTAGTGAGCATGATTTTTTTCCTTGCTCTCTTAAATCATAAAATTGTTGAACTTGGAAATATTATTACTATTCCCCATTTTGGGTAAAGACCCTATAAATAAATTAAATAGAGTAGGCTTTCAATTGTAATCCGTTTATTGTTTCCTATTTTAAAGCATCAAAGGAATATAAAATTGTCCATAATTTACAAATATAGTTAGTCACTTATGTAAAACATTACAGGGAAGCTTTCTCATTAGAGGGAAAAATTATCACACATGTCACTGTGCGAAGAACTTATCTTCCTCCAATTGGTCTATTTTGTTATGCATTTACTTCTTTAATATAATGTCACCACACTTCCCATGGCCCTAAAAAAGAATTTCATTATTATTATCATGATCATTCAAATATTCTTCATAATAAACATCATCCTCATAGTGATATTTATTAGGTTATATGGTATTCATCATAAGTATTTCCTTGATCTTCCATCATGTTTTAAAATAGGTTGCCCCTTCTTATTGATTTCTTACCCTTGTTTGTGATACTTCCACTCAACCACCTTAAGTATTTATCTAGTGCCCTTTTTATTCATATCATTAGTTTAAATTGGTCATTATTATGAAGGCTAACATTCATTATCTTTTTATTTTTATTCATTCATTATCTTTTTATTTTTGTTCATTCATTATCTTTTTATTTTTATTTTGATTTTTAAATTTGTATATTCCTCCTTATTCTTCCCCTACACTTAGTAGTTCAAGACCACAACATAAATCGAGTGTCTTCTTGGTTTATGAAGACCAAAATATTATAGAAAGTGTATCTAATGGTGACATCATGCCCTACTAGACATTATAATAATTATTATAGAAAGTGTATCAAATGATGACATCATGCCCTACTAGACATTATAATAATTATAATTTGTTTCTGCTTCTTCCCCATCATTATTTTTTTCAAAGTTATGTTGTGACTATGACCTTAATTTATCCTCCTTCCAAGTTGGTTATGGTTACCAGGCTTTCATGAATCTTCATTAAAAAATATGCAAGTTCCTCCTTTTCCCTTCCTCCTACATCAAATAAGCACGGCTAATGTTGGAGAAAATATGCAAGTTCCTCCTTTTCCCTTCCTCCTACATCAAATAAGCACTGCTAATGTTGGAGATCGAACTTAGAAACTTTTCTTCTTTTCTTAAAATTATTGTCTATTTATGATTATTTCTCTGCCAATTCATTCTACTAATAAGTTGACTATCCTTATAGGGTAGTTTGATACTATCATAACATACATTGCTTGCAAAATTCAATAATCATTTACTCATTTGCATCACACTCCACACTCCACATATAGGCGCAAAATTCAATAATCATTTACTCATTTGCATCACACTCCACATAGAGGCACATATCGCCATACCTTTTATAGTTTGCAAAATTCAATAATCATTTACTCATTTGCATCACACTCCACATATAGTTTGCAAAATTCAATAATCATTTACTTATTTGCATCACACTCCACATATAGGCACATATCACCATACCTTTTATAGTTTCTCAAAATGACATGTCCTTTCGACTCAACTTGGTTAGTTGACCACAACTCCTCAATCAACATCTTTCTTATTTATACCTTATAACAATTCTTATTGTGCAAGATATGGACAAATTATTTGAACTTGTAATATATTCTACCTCAATTTCCATCTATAAAGTCAATGGGATAGGATCTTATTATCAAAATATTAACCAAGGAGTTCAAGGGTTAAATACTAGCACAAAGAAGCAGCTTGTGTTGGAGAGGTCATTTAAGCTTGAGAAGATTGTCACAAGATCATGTTGAAATGGACATGACATTGGCAACTAAACATCTAATTGATCACATAAACTCTAGAATGAATTTGTTATCAAGCCTAGATGAATAGGTTGACCATGCAAAGGAAAAGGCACTCAATAGAGTATAAATAATTGAAAAGGTCCAAGGCACTCAATGGAGTATAAATAATTGAAAACTTGGACCTTTTCCTTTGTTTCATAAAAATTTCAAAGCATAATACTATTGATTACTTTCATGTCATTTTCTTAACCTAATAAGTCAGACAACCAAAAGAAAAAGATAACTTTAAAAAGATATCTTTATAGATGCTTTTAGATAAAAAATAAATGTACTGCCTCTCTTAAATGAAAACGATAGAAAAAATATTATCCTTAAAAAAAATTGAAAATAATAATGTTAAAACATAATAAACTTATACATATAAAAAATATGTTGTTTTTCTTTTATGAATACTCTTCCACTCTTTTTAAATTAATTTTACTTTACCTTTATCTATATATATATATATAATACAAATAAATTTAAACCCCATATATATATAATATATTCACACTGCAACATATATATTATATATATATTCACACTTAAACCGAAGGAGATCTATCACATGATAACATGTACATGTGCTAATATTATCCTTTATATTATAATAAAATAATCATGAAACATTAGCATGGAAGCTTTTAATTATGTTTCAATCTCAACCATTCAAGAATGGAAACAACATTCTACAACCTTGGCAAGTTTTTCCAGGTCTTTTAATCTTTAATGGATAGTAGAATTCCACTAATCACATTAAAAATACCAATTTAATGCTAAGGTAATGAGTAGAATCTTTGACAACGCACATAGGTTCCTTCTATCTACTTTCTTGTAACAACATTATTCAAACAACAATTATATATCATAGGTTTTTTTGAACCTGGTCATCATAGCAGGTGGTGAGTGTCGTTTTTTTGTTTTTTTTTTTTTTTTTTGGCTTTAATATTTCAAGTAATTAAGAACTTGTTTATCCTGAACTAGCACCTATAGCCAATCTGTGTATAATTCTTCTCAAAGCATCCTTATAGAATTTAAAATTAAAACATCTCTTTTCTTATCACTTGTCATCCTACACCAATTATAATTATTTTGACTTATAATTTTAAATCTTTGACATCTAGAATTATGTGAGTCATCACTATGACCTTCCAAGTCATTCCTCACCATTATTCATGTTTTTTGATTTAGTTAGTCATGTGAGTCATCACTATGACCCTTCAAGTCATTCCCCACCATTATTCATGTTTTTCAATTTAGTTAGTCTATATCCGTAAGAGGCTTGTCATTAACAGAGAGACAGTTCTTCATTGTCATGACATATGTTGGTCATGGGCTTCAATGTCATTCACCAGGTATGCACTTCAAGGAATTGTTGGTTGACATAGTTCCTTTATTATCGTTCTTCCCCTCTTTGATGTCATTCACCAGGTATGCACTTCAAGGAATTGTTGGTTGACATAGTTCCTTTATTATCGTTCTTCCCCTCTTTGAGAAGCAATTTCCTTGAAGCAAGACAACCCAATAGACATTAATTATGAATTCGACCACTATAGCTTAACATAGCTCATCCCAGTTCGATCTCAATGTTCTAAGCTTGTAAGTTTCTAATCAAAAAAAAATTTGTGTGTGTAATAAATGTGCATTGTGCTTATTTTAAGATTATTTAACACTGGCAATTGCTCCAGAAGAGTGTAAAATGTAAGCCTTTATAAAAGTGAAATGTTGCAATATTTTGTTTTTAAATTTAGGTAATTTAAACTAATAACACTATGACCATATGAAAATATATATTATTGTATTATTTGGGCACATCACACAAAAGGAAATGTGTTGAAATGAGATAAAAAGTTTGTTGCAATGTGATGTATCATGTGGTTGTAAACTTGTTGCAATGTGATATATTATGTGGTTGTAAACTTGTCACAATGTGCTATTTTGTCTATTTGTAAACTTTGTTGTGCCATGTTGTATTGGCACAATGTAAGATTTGTAGTGGTGTAGAACTTCTTCATGGATGAATGAGAAAAGGGAAAATTGAATATTTGTTCACTCTATCGGGGAAATCATGACTCCTAAATGCGGGAAATCATGGCTCCTAAATGTTGAAGACAAACCCAAACCACCCCTGGGGTTAAAACCCCACCTCAAGTCTCCATTCATAATACTATCTATTATGCTAGAAGTAGTTCTAACGCTACTAACCATATTGTTATTCACATTAAATAATATCTAATGCAATAGCATGTTAAATTTCTTTTTTATAAACATTTGTAAATCAAACTTTTAATGATACCTAAGACAACCCATTATATATTTTACAAGAATTTCTATGTAAGTATATTTGTAAGTATAATTCAGGAAAATATTGAGGTGTAAAAAGTTACACCATTATATATTTTACAAGAATTTATGTCTAAAATTATTTCATGATAAGACAAGAATGATGTATGTCATCAACTAATATTTTTATGCTATTTAAGCATAAAAGTATTCAAAGTTGTAAAAATTATGTTTTAAATAAATTTAAATTCAAAGGAGATAGGTTTATAAATTATGGGATATTATTCAAAGGACATAGGTTTATAATGAATTCTCAAATAACTAATGTAGATACATGTGTCTTCAAAAAGGAATTTGTAGAATACAACTTAAATATCAACATTATCTTATTCTTCAAATCATTAGCTAAGATTTAAGCACTAACCCTCAAAGATTTTCTTTTTTATGAAAGTCCTATAATATTTAATCTCAACAAATTTTAACAATATTATTAAACCCAATCATGAGCAAATCTTAAACCTTAATAAAAACAGCTTACACTTGTTTACACATCATTCATTATTCACTTTAAAGTGAATATAGGACTCCCCATAAGTCAAAACATTGAATAATTCAATTTGCAAGGAGGAAAGAAGATAAAAGGAAACAAGGATTGCAGGCAATGGTAGTCCCTGCCAATCTGAAAGCACATTTTACATTTGCTACTATAATGCATATTTTTGGTATATATATGTTTCAGAATATAACGCAACTGCACAATCTATATTCTCCCTCCTTGTAGGCAATGGTAGTCCCTGCCAATCTGAAAGCACATTTTACATTTGCTACTATAATGCATATTTATGGCATATACATGTTTCAGAATATAACGCAACTACACAATCTATATTCTCCATCCAAAGTTTATGAATTTGGCAGCGTAAACAGGAAAAATTCAGAATTCATAGCTTGTTAATTTGCAAAAAAGAATTTGTAACTTGTTAATTTACAAAGTTCGACAATATTATGCTAGTTTCAGTTTATTAATAGAAGAGTTTTATCAACACATAATCCCTAATCTTTGTACTCAGTATAACCTTCATGGAGTGATTTTTGTTTGAAAATTTGAATGCTTTGGAGTTCATGCCAAGTAGGAGAAATGATTGGGCTTTGGATTTCATGCCAAGAATTCATAAGCATACAATAATAATATATCAAAATTTTGGGATGAGACCATGTTGAAAACCCTGCAACGGTAGTCGTTGGGTTTTCACTGTAGTTGGATTAATAGAAATCATCAACCAAATCATGACTTGGAATATTGTTTCCCCTTCTAAGAAAGAGATTATCAATTGTACCACAAACAACCATGGTTGCAACGAGGAGTTGTGGACTATGGATATGCTTTCACATTTTTTAATGGGGGAATTAGTTCACAATCAAATTACCCTTACACTGGTGTAATTAGACAATGTCAAAGGAAAACTTGAATGCTGGAGTTGTAATAATCGATCAATTCAAGGATGTTCCTAAGAACAATGAAAATTCCTTTTTAAATGCACTAGTTAATCACCCCCTTAGTATGGGGATGATGCCTCTGGCAGAAAGTTCCAACTTTACCAAGACTACGTGTTGTCAAGAAAGTGTGGAACAAGATAAATCATGGCCTTGTAGCAGTTTGTTTTGGTAGCGACCGCGAGAAATCCTAATCTATTCCAATTTGGAACTTTCAAAAAAATTTCCATTTTATTTTTAATAGCATTATGTTATTCGATTGGAAATGGAGCAATAATGATAGGCTCACACCTTAGTTGGTAAACATGATAATCCAAAGTGATAACACAACAATCTTGATAATCTGGCAAGAGAACAATTGAGTAATTATTTATCTTCTTTGCGTTATTTGTTTTTTTTTTTAATTATATACCACCTTTGATTCAATTTAAAACCTTTATATACTCTTAGAGGGGAAGCCAACCTTTAATTAAGGAATGAAGATCTCCACTGTATGAAAAACACCTATAAAGAAAGTAGTAAACTAACACCTTGAAATCAATTTCCATAAGGAAATTAAGATTGAAATTCAAAGAAAAGAAGAACTTTATAAAACCCCTCCCCCAGCCTTGAGCGTAGCGAGAAGGAGGGCATGAGAACTACAAAAGACTCATTGGTTGGAAGGAGGGGTAACGAAGGCAAAAGTAGTTTATCGAGTGGAAGCATAAAAGAAAGGAGTTTCTTTAGCACTAGTGAGTTTCTTTAGCACTAGTTGTAACTGCTCACCAAGATTGTAAGGATCAAACTAACCCTGGAACATGTTACAGAGCATACGAGCAATTATATGCAATTAAAAAAACATACAAAAATAACGAAAACATGATTCTTATTGTCACTGTAACAGATGAACAAATGTTGGAATTAGGTAAGATGAATTTAACTAAAACATCACAAGTAATTGATTTGGGGATCACACTTATTAGAATTTATCTATGTGGTATTTGAAAATAATTTATAAACTTTTATCTTTTTATTTTTATCAATTCATTTTTATCATAAATACCTATTTTTTAAACAAATAAATACCTATTTTTTAAACAAATATCAAAAATTTTAAAGAAATTTCTCTATTTTACTCCCAACAAACACACAATCCACTGTAAACATATAAAAGTATTTATATGTCCTTATATTGATATAAAGGGTAATTGGTGCATGCTCTCATTTGCTTGCTTCTATATATATGTATGTATATATAAAAGTTATAAAACATAAATTGCATTTAAATTTTAGTGATGTATGCCTTTCTAAATATGCATTATTTTACAATCAAACCTATGCATCTCTAATAAGAATAAAGAAAAAACTAAGGCATGATATTTTTTTAATAAGATTTGACATGTATATGGTTTTTTTGGTTCTTTAAAGCATAAGAATAAGAAAGAAATAATTTTAATAATATATTATGAAAAAAAATATAAAATTTAATTTATTATTATTGAAAAATAGTTGTTACAATTTAAAATTGGATTAATCTAAATTTTATTAGAAATAAAATTATTGATAAATCTAATTAAGTATTTGGTAAATCTAATTGTCACTTAAAGGAGGCGTTTATCTCCGTGGCCTGTTTACATCAGTTTTTTATTGAAGGGAGTTTTTATTTTTATATAACTCCACTGTAATTGCAACAGGTTTGGTAGACAGCGGTTAGGAAAACCGGTTTCAGGATTTTGTTGTGGGTTTTTTGTTAGTTTGGATTTCCGGAGGGCTTTAAGGACAAGCAGGGCATAGTCTGTTTGGATTTTAGCAGTTATTAGATCGGAGTCAACGCTTGTCGGGGGGCTCTTGACTTTGTTTGCTGGAAACAGTTATCTTGGGTGCTCAAACGACGTTTTTCATGTATGGATGAAGAACTTCTAGACTATTCTTTTGACACCATGGACGCATCGTAAATCTAGGTCGATGACAAACACTTATCGAGAGGAAGGATTTCACTAGAACAAAATATGCCAGGGGACACTCAGGTTGTTGTTTTCTCCTCGGTTATGGAGGATATGGAAATAACCCTAGAAGGGTTAGGGTTTATACAACTGGACACCGCGGTGACTAAAGGTTTGCTCAACCTGGGAGAGGTATCAGAAGTGCCCTTTCTGAATGTCCCATCGCCATTTGAGTTGCTATCCTGGGCGCATGAACAACAGGGTACTGATAATCTTCTGGAAAACACGGGGGTGGCAGTGGGAGATGTGGGTGGAATGGCAACAGACAAACAATGTGGTTTGAATCAGGTTCGTAGCACACCTGGGGTTTCTGCTGATGATTTCCCACCTCCAGGTTTGCAACCACTACCCGCACATCAGGTTGTTTCGATGGTATCACTCGGAAATAACTGAGGCCCAAGGAAAACAGAACCTTCGACTCTAATGACAATCTCCAAGCAGAAGGCAAGCAACAACTCTTAAACCCAAAATTCAAACCTGGAGGGGGGGAAATCAAAGTCCCCAAAGCTTCGGGAGAGGGGGCGGCTTCTGGTTTTCGGTGAAGGTATTAGTATGGCCCAAGCGGGGCTTACCAAAAGAACTATTCTGGTGGGCAAGGTCTGAGGCCGCAATTGTACACCGACCCACTTAAAGAGGTGGTCAGTAGATATCGGGGGTCATTTGATGGAACATCTTCCTATGGTGCTCACTATGTCTAGGGGTTGGTTCACTCTCATATTCCCACAACCGGAACCTGTCAACTGGGTTTTGACACGATATTGGCATATCAAGATGATGCTTGTTCTACTAAAGAGATGGTTGGCCCTCTTCAATTCGGAGAAGGAAAACATGGGGGCGAGGCTGATTTGGGTGCAAATTCCTGGACTACCTCTGCAATTCTGGGTAGAGGAAATTTTTAAGTGTATTGGAGACAACCTGGGCGTTTATCTGGACCACAACATATCATATAAGGAAACCAGTTGCCTGGCCATAGCCAGAATTCTGGTGCATTTGGACACTCGTGAGTGTTTGGTGGAGAGCTATCGGCTTTAGATGGAAGAGATTGTAAGGTCGTTGATACTGGACTATGAAGGAATTCATTTCCGTTGTAGGCGATGCCATCAGCTTGATCACCTCTAAAAGACTTTCCTTTGATAACGGGGAAACAATAAGAACCCCCGCAAACTTATGTATCTGCGAGCACCCAAACAAGCACGGAGGCAGACTGATCACCGGTTGTGCACATAAAGGACCCCCTGCTGAGTCGGAGTGGAGTTGTGGCAGTGGCTGTTGGGCCCCTATAATACTAGTGATTACCCCATTACTATTGTAGTTGTATCCCTTATTAATATTGTTGTGCCCCTATTGTCCCCATATTGTTATTATTGTGCCCCATAGAATCCCTCTATTGTTATTTTTGTGGCTTTATATTATTATTGTTAGGTCAGCTGGGTTATATTGTACTCCTTAGACTCCTATATATAGAAAGGAGGTTTGTTCATTTGAATCATCGAAGAATTGTTCATTTATGTAATGTAAAAGGAGGTTGCCCCCTCGAAGAGGCTGAATTCTAAGGCATTGATCTATCTTTTCTATCTTTTTGTGGGCTGGTTTCATAACATTTGGTATCAGAGCTTTGGATTCTAGGGTTTCGCTGCTCCAAATAGGTCATCATGGCATTTTCTCTATAACTTTTTTTTTGTGACGTTTCAGAAGCTAAAAAAAGGCCCATTTGAGAAGACATTGCGCTAAACCTTGGGTCTGAATTTCAGAGCTTTTCGCCCTATATTTGCGGAGATATGATCTGAGGAATTTGGTCTTTTTGCAGACTCCTGAATTACATTCCAAATAGGTGACCTGGGGAAAATCGTCATAACTTTCTGTCTGAGCATCAGATTAAAATTTCGTAAGAAGGTACAAAAAGAGGATGTTTCTTGTACATAATTTTCAGAGCCAAAGGTCAAAACAGTGACTCGTGGCATGTCGTACAAGTTCACTCTACTGAACTAGTCTATAATCAGGTCATTGTGGGAGATTTCGCATAACTCTTCCTTGGAGAATCCAATTTGGATCAGACTGGTGGCATTGGAAAGAGGACACAGAGGGCTACTGCAGGTCACAATTTCAGAACTAGATGATCCGAAAGTACAGAGATACATCAGAGGCAATATCGAGCTCCTACAAAGTGAAAAAAGGTGTGTAGATTTTTTAAATTTTCGCTTAAGCTTGGTTTGAAAATTTATTTTGAAGGAATTCAAAGGGCATAGTAGAGCATTATTTTTGGTAACTGATGCCCCGAGGAAAGAAAATGCAAACACCTAGTAAGCAACCTGAAAGCTCTAGCATGATTCATGAAGAAGGGGAAGAAATGCTACATGATATATCAAAATTACAAGACCAAGTGCAACAAATATCACACTCACTAAAGCTAACAGAAGCTAAGATAAAGGGCATGGAAGCTAAGATGGATGATTTGAAGATAGATTTGAAGACAGATTTGAAGAGAGACATGGCAGATTTGAAGACAGATTTGAAAAATTTTCTACAAGAAATACTTACTAATGGTGAAAAGGTAGTAAAGGAAACTCATGATGTGAACAAAAGAAATGTTAATTATGATTTCATAGACTCTAATGTGGAATCGAAGACCCACCATATTCCAAAAATCGATATGAGGAAGTTTGATGGCAAGGATCCCGCAACATGGATATTACAGATGGAGCAATTTTTCAATCTCAATAATGTGCAAAACACACAAAAGGTACGTATTGCAACTTTATATTTGGAACCAAATTAGTTTGTATGGTATCAATGGCTTTGCTCTCGTAAACAAATTATCACTTGGGGAATTTTTTTACGGAAGAATTGATAGCACATTATGAGGATACAAAAAGCAACACTTTTTTTAGCCAATTGATAAGTCTCAAACAAAAGGGTTCAATAATGGAGCACATTGAGGAGTTCCAAAAATTGAACATAAGGGTAAAAGATATTCCAGAGGAGCATAGGATTGATGTGTTCATAGGGTCTTTAAAGGATAATATCCAACATGATGTTCGCCTTTGGGAACCTGATTCATTAGAGAAGGCATTCAGGTTAGCAAGAAAAATGGAAAGCAAAATTATGGCAACCAGGAAGCATACCACTCACAACTATAAAGATGGAAGTTTTGTTGCCCCTAGTCTTCCACAACCTATAAGGTTGACACCACAACAATTGGAAGAAAAAAGAGCAAAACGGCTTTGTTACAGTTGTGATAGCAAATACACTAAAGGTCATAAGTGTGTTGAGAAGAAATTATTCTACATAGATTGTGAAGAGGAAGAAGAAAAGGAGCAAGAAAGGTCAAAAGAAGAGGATATACTCCAGGAACAAAGCCTAGATGAAGAACAATGAATCCAACCATATCTTGTAATGCATTAGCGGGAATTACCACTCCTCAAACCATCAAGATAGAAGGACAAATCAAGAATAAAAAGGTAATAGTGTTGATTAATTCAGGAAGTACTCACAATTTTATTCATTGTAAGGTAGCAAAAGAATTGCATTGCTTCTTATATCCAACACCAAAGAGTCAAGTGATGGTTGAAAATGCAGGGACAATAAATTTCTCTGGAAAGTGCCATAATATCAAGCTATCCACGGGAGAATATGTATTGACTATCCCAATGATTTCCATTCCAATGGGAGGTGCTGATGTTGTATTAGGAGTCTAATGGCTACAAACCTTGGGTATAATAGCTTTTAATTTTCAAGAACTTTTCATGAAATTTTCTATGGGAGGGAAAGAAGTTGTATTAAGGGATATTGCAGGGAAACCGGGAAACATAATCAGCTCTAATGGTATGACAAGGCTTCTAAGAAAGGAAGGAAAAGGTGTAATTGGACAATTATGTTCACTAGATGTTTCCACATTGGAATCATCTATTTCTCCAGATCTCCAAATAGTCTTGGACAATCATTCCAAAGTATTTGAGACTCCCAAAGATCTCCCACCTATTCGTGATCACGATCATGCTAAAATCATTCAGGAAGTGTTTCCTCCAAAAATCAGGCCGTACAGATATCCCTATGCCCAAAAGAGTGAAATTGAACGTATGGTTGCAGAAATGCTAGAGGTTGGTATAATTCAACCAAGTCAAAGTTCTTTCTCTGCTCCAGTAGTATTGGTGCACAAGAAGGATGGATCATGGCGCATGTGTTCGGACTATAGGGAGCTCAACAAACTCACTATTGAAGATAAGTTTCCCATTCTTGTCATTGATGAATTACTGGATGAATTGCATGGATCAATTTACTTCACCAAGTTGGATCTTCGTTCAGGATATCATCAAACCAGAAAGAGGACTGAAGACATTCTGAAAACAACATTTAAAACTCATGAGGGTCATTATGAATTTTTTTTCATGCCTTTTGGCCTTACCAATGCACCCTAAACATTTCAAGGTTTGATGAATTCAATTTTCAAACCATTCCTTAGAAAATTTGTGTTAGTATTCTTTGATGATATACTAATCTACAACAAGTCTTGGAAGGATCATGTTGAACATGTTGACAGGGTGCTACAACTATTGGAGGAAAACCAATTATATGCAAAAAGATCCAAATGTTTCTTTGGAGTACAAGAGGTGGCATATCTAGGTCATATTGTATCTCATGAAGGAGTTAAGGTAGACCCTAGCAAAATTAAAGCCATTAAGGAATGGAGAATCCCCACATCCATAAAGCATCTTCGAGGATTTCTCGGGTTGACAGGGTATTATCACAAGTTTGTTAATAATTATGGGAGAATCGCGGCACCTCTAACAACACTATTGAAGAAAGATGCATTTTCATGGACTCCAGAAGCAACAAAGGCCTTCGAACATCTTAAAGATGCAATGTGCCAAACACCTGTCTTAGCTACACCGGACTTCACAAAAACCTTTATTGTGGAATGTGATGCTTCAGGAAATGGAATTGAGGCTGTTTTAATACAAGATGAAAGACCCATTCCTTTTGAAAGTCGTCCAATCAAGGGAAATTTTTTACACAAAGCTATTTATGAGAAGGAAATGTTGGCAATACTCCATGCACTTAAGAAATGGCGACCCTACCTAATGGGAAGACACTTCAAGGTAAAAACAGATCATGATAGCCTTAAATACTTTTTAGAACAAAGATTATCCTCTGAAGAGCAACAAAAGTGGGTCACAAAGATGTTGGGTTATGACTTTGAAATCATCTACAAAAAAGGGAGCAAAATGTGGTGGCAGATGCACTCTCAAGAAAGGATGAGGATGTGGAAGCATTGTTGTGTGCCATTTCTATTATCCAACCAGATTGGATAAACGAAGCAAGGGAGGAATGGAAGAATGATGAAGAAGTGTGGGCACTTATTCGAAAATTACACAAGATTCCAGTACGTCTGATACATTTAGCTGGAAAAATGATTCGTTATGGTACAAAGATCGCTTATACCTCTGTAAGAATTCCCAGCTAAAACAAAAGATTCTTATGGAATTGCACACTTATCCCTTAGGAGGGCACTCAAGATTTTTAAAAACTTACCACAGGGTTAAGAAGGAATTTTTTTGGGATGGCCTTAAATTCAGATATTCAAAAGTTTGTGGCGGAATGTTTGGTTTGCCAACAAAATAAAGTTGAAACAATTAAGACACCGGGGTCTATTACAACCTTTATCCATTCCAAGCCAACATTGGGAGGAGGTTTCAATGGATTTTATCACAGGTTTACCCAAGTCTGAGGGAAAGAGTGTCATCATCGTGGTAGTTGACAGACTTACAAAGTATGCACACTTTTGTGCATTATCACATCCATTTAAAGCCAGTACAGTTTCTAGTGCATTTATGGAAACAATTCAAAAGCTACATGGAAACCCAAAGATTATTGTAAGTGACAGAGATCCCATTTTCACTGGAAATTTTTGGACAGAATTATTTTCTTGTCTTGGTACTCAGTTACCTCATAGCTCATCTTATCATCCTCAATCTGATGGGCAAACTGAGATAGTAAACAAATGTGTGGAAGGATATCTTCACTGCTTTGTATCTGATAACAGACACAATGGATCAAATAGTTGCCTCAGGCTGAATGGTAGTATAACACTTCCTTCCATACAACAACAAAAATGACCCCATTTATGGCACTTTATGGGTATCGGCCACCATCCATCACATCATATTCAAGAGAAAATTCTAAGGCTCAAGTAGTGGAACATCACATCGAACATCAACAACAAGTCCTCCAACTCTTAAAGGATAACCTCGTGCTGGCACAGAATAGAATGAAACAACATGCAGATCAACATCGCAGTGAAAGAAGTTTTGATGTAGGTGATTGGGTATTCTTAAGGCTAAAACCCTATAAGTAAATGTCCCTCAAGCAAGCTACTAAGAAGGATAATAAATTATCACCAAAGTATTATGGTCCGTACAAGGTGTTGCAAAAGATTGGTACTATGGCATACAAATTGGAGCTTCCTGCAACTTCTCAATTGCACCCAATTTTCTATGTTTCATGTTTAAAGAAGGTTATAGGTGACAAGCTCCCAGTTCAAACAATATTGCCAGAACTTGATGAGGAAGGAAAAATTATATTGGAAGCGGAA